>BQNB010001583.1:0-38048 GCA_026074375.1 Tanacetum coccineum | reverse complement strand
CCCCCTTATACTTTTAAAACACAAATCGGGTAACCAATAAATGCACAAAACCCTAATTAAAATTTCCCCCAATAATTACATAATTTTTATACATTCATTAGCATGCATTGGACCTGGGAAAAATATAAAAACCCTAACCCTAATTCGTTTTCCAATTTATTTCTTCATTTCTTTCATAATTCAAAATCGGCAAGAATTAGAAATTCCACAATAATTATCTAAATCTTTTATACAATTTTTCTAACAATTTATCTGGTTCATACATGATATATACAAGTCATAAAAATTATAAAATCGAAAGTATAAATTTATTTAGAGCCGAATACAATTCTTGCAATTATTTAGGGTTTAGATCATGTTTAAGCTTAATAAATCAAAATAACGTGCATGGTAATTTTTCTCATGAACATATCAGATGTATATAATGTAAAATGAGTTATAAAAATACCTTGAATAATTATGGATGATTTTATGAATTATTGAGTTCGGCTAGGTATTTCGAATTCAAAAGAACACCATAAATCGAATCAAGCTTCAAACCAATGAACCAATAATTTTCTTAGCTCCCTTGTACTCCCAAGAACCCTATAAAAATCGTTCCTTGCCTTGAAAAAATTATGGAGCCGCCACTTTAATTGTTTAGGGTTTTGGAAATGGTTTTTAAGATATTTACAAATGAAAATTGTATATAAAAAGATATATAAAAGAAGGTGCCGTGATTTTTGGGTATTCAAGGGGATAAAATCAGATTTAATTTTTCCTAAAAAAATATTTTATAATTTCCCTATTTTTATTTTATATTTAATTGTATAATATAAGTAATTAACTTATAATAATTTCGGTAAAATGCATAAATATAAGAAATAATTATTTTTCTTGCATAATATAAGATATTTTAATCTTATATAAATTTTATACTTGTCACATGATGTACTTTATAATTTATAACACTTGATTGAATTTTATTCATACTTTTATTAAATTTTCTGACATTAGGGGCATTTTGGTAATTTTGCACTTGTTCTGATTTTAGGGTTTTACATCAGTAACCTATGTAGGATTGCACGACATAGTACCAGTAACCTCAGTGTGTTTAGTAGTAGCCTTACTTGTTTAGCAGTAACATTACTCCTACCACCAATAACTTTATTCTTGCTCATTAAGGCTTTCGTTGAATCCTCTTGCCACGCTCTATGTGATCCATATACTCCTTTGGTAGCTTGTTAATCATGTCCTCATCATTCCCCGTCTCTTTAGAAGAACTCGTCCTCGAGTGCTCGCCATCATTTACGTCATCGGAGTGAAACTCATAAATATCTGACACATTGAAAGTCTTTGAAATACTCATAGTATTTGGCAAGCCTATCACATAAACATTATCATCAATCTTTCAAAGTATTTTATACGAACCATATTTCTTTGGCTGTAGTTTGCTATAAGCTCCAACCGGAAAATGTTCTTTACAAAGAAACACCATTACCTCATCTCCTACTTACTTGAAATAACTTCTCACAACGATGCTTATCTGCTTCAAATTTATACTTAACATTTGATTCGGTAATTTTGACTCGAACAACCTCATGAGTAGCTTGAATGTCTCCAACCATCTTATTCGCTTGAATATTCATTTTACCATGTAAATCAACTAAATCCACCACATGTCTTGGAGTAGTCTTGTACACAACCTCAAATGGTAAGAATCCCGTTAAGCTATGAACCGCACTATTGTAAGCAAATTCGGCTTGTGCCAACAATACATCCCAAAGATTAGGCTTTTCTCTACACAAGCAATGTATTATATTTCCTAATGTGCGATTAACTACTTTGGTTTGACCATCCGTTTGAGGATGAGCGGTACTACTAAAATTCAAAGATGTACCCAATCGTCTCCAAAGTGTCAACCAAAAATGAGCAAGAAACTTACTATCCTGATCCGAAGTAATTGATTTTGGAACTTCATGCAAACAAACCACCTCTTGAAAGAACAACCTCGCAATACGCGCTGCATCCGAAGTCTTCTTATAGGGATGAAATGTGCCATCTTGGAAAACCTGTCATCAACAACAAACACATAATCGACTCCCCGTTGAGTGTGAGGAAACCCAAGCACAAAATCCATCGAAATATCGACCCACACACTCTCGTGTACGGGCAACGGAATATAAAGACTTATATTTTGTGCTTTACCCTTTGCTTCTTGACACACGATAGATCTCTTCACGAAAGCTCCAACATCCTTTTTTAATTGAGGCCAATAAAATCGACTTTCTACACTAGCAATGGTCTTATCTCGACCTAAATGAGCACTCAATCCTCCCACATGTATCTTCTTAATCAACTGACTCATAAGGGAAGTCTTAGGAATACACAAACGATTACCTTTAAACAAATAACCGAGTAAAAGAAACTCACCCTGGTGTTGCTTGGTTTCGAGCTCCATCCAAGTGTTATGAAAATATTCATCATTTGCATACAACTCCTTGATTGAATCGAAGCCCACAACCTCGTTACTAATGGACACCAATAAAATGGTCTTTCTACTCAACGCATCCACCACTTTATTATTTCTAACCTCGGGCAATGTCTTAGGTGAAGACTTATCCCTAACCGCATTGACCTTGGTTTCTTCAACATGAATCCCCCTCACTTGGAAAGAACCCGCCCTCGAGTTCTCAATATCAAGGGCTTCATCAATCTTGAACACCTTTTCACGACGAACCTTATCTTTAATAGATTTGCGCTTCACATCCACTCGAAAACCTTCATATTTTTTAACACGTCTACCATACTCCCAAAGATGAACCCATGACCTAAAACATCGAGTTGTGTGCTCCTTATCAACGACCCCCATGTTTTTAATTGTAATAAAAATAGCTTCTTTGTTTGCCATTGAAAACTTAATTTGATTTTGATAATCATCCTTAAAATTAACCCATAATCTAAATCATGAACGTTTAAATTATGGACGCATTCGAAATCCATTTTTAGCTCACAATTAAAACTCTTCACATCTTCATCATCATTAAAACCCATAATTTCTTCACAAGTCTTTAAAGTACCAACTTTATTCGTTGTTTCAAACAATAAAGTTAAGATTTTGTCATCATGTTGTTTATAACTTTGAAGGTCTTGGATTTTCTCAATATGTTCACCAACAACCTCGGCCTTCACAATCTTTTCTTCAACTTTAACCTCAGGCTTTGGTAATTGTGGTGTTACTTTCGGTGGAACCATAGCAATTCTCCTTCCTTCCCATGAAAAAAGGTAGAGATTTTTTTAAAATCATACTTGCCATTAACCTCACATCGCCAAGGTCTTCCCAATAATATATGACACTAATCAATATTGTAGTACTGTATGGGGAGGGGGTGAATACGGTTTTCTTGACTTCTTTGAAGTTTATAAAACTTCAAATCTCGAAAGAGCTGAGTGGTGTACGAATATACTTTGCAATTAGAACAATAAGAAGATAGAGAGAAGAAGAGAAAATAAGAGACACCACGATATATACTCATTCGGGAAGGGGGTTACTCCTTTCGTACGTCTAGTTGCGAATCCACGACACCGATACTATTCCTAGTATAATCCTTATGGTAGACTATAAACTGTATTACAATTTAACTCCACCTACTTTCAACAAAGCTCAGCGCTTACACAAAAGAGTTAGTACCTATGGTATTCCAGCCTCGGAATCCACCCTTAAGAACCCGTGATTCAACTTAACCTATAAACTTTAGAATCCTTCCCCTTGGAAGCTTTCCAAAACCCCAACTAGATCCCCAATGATATAGGCTTGATCCTACGGACACAAGACTTCCCTTACAACTCGATTGTATAAAATATAGATGGTGAACCAAGTCCTAACCTAGCCTAGAGACTCGATTCTAATAGAAAGGGTATGAGAAAGAAGACCCTCAACAAAACACACAAGTATTAATTAGGTACTTGTGTGGCTCTCTTACAGAGATGTGTTCACTTTAATGGATGATAGACAAGAAGATTAAGAACACTTGATGTTAGACATAGAGGATTAGAGAAGAGAAAAGAATGTTTGCAAGAGATGAGGAATACAAAGGCCAAGAGGGGGTATTTATAGACCAAGAACCCAAAAATGGGAAAATGCAATTCTCGTCTAACGCGTTGGCCGTGCGTCAACGCGCCAAAGACCCGAACCTATTTTTTTTTGGGTTTTTGGCTTTTTAACTACCCACTCTTGTTAAGCCCCTAATTATACTTCACGCTATGAACTTTCAATCATTCTTATACTCAAGGTCAACCAACTCAAATAGCCATTTGATAAAAGCATTTTATGAAGTAATAAAAGCGTTTTGCTTGTCCGATAAAGTAAAGAGAGAAAAGAATTATCAGAAAGGGGGTAGTTTAGGTATTCCTCAAAGTTTAACTAGCTTAGTTGGGATCCAACTAAAGATTTGAAATAGTTAGTTAGGGTACAAGAGAATATTCTTGGAATATTCTTTTCTTTCGGCCCATCTAAATTTCCGAGGCCACGGATATTTATATATTTTGGTTAAAGACTTGATATAATATGGGGTAATAAGAAAGCCTTCAAGTTCAAGGCGTTTTTTACAGGCCGATGGCAATGTATACTAACCACGTCTTTTGCTTAGCCGCCAAGAGTAGTGTTCATTGTACCTATCATAAAGAGGCTAAAGACGCTCTTGACACTTGTGCTTACTCCTCTTGGTTGGTTGGGTCTGATATAGCTTGAAGAATGTAGGGGCTAACTCGACTAGCCACTTGGGGTCTATGACAGTAACCTTGCCGATATACTCTTTTGTGGTCATGACTAACTCGTGATAGATTACCCAATCCGGTTGTCGTCTCTGAAAAAGGGCACTGGCTGGGTGCATGTAAACAGGTTGATTATCAACTATGGTTCGGTATCCTTCTTGTGGGTCAAGAAGCCAGCAGTTATCGCCTTCCTTATCTTTGTATAATTCTTTCCAGCACTCACCACGTCGAGTTTGTACCTGTCCATTAAAGATAAAAGTTACTTTCGGACATCTTGATCTCTTTAGAGACCGCACCTGCACAAAATTCTCGTAGCACCACTGAACATAAAAATTGTTGTCTTTCCAAGCCTTATAAACAGTAAGCAGAATGAGTTGATCACCCTCGGGCTGGAAAATTTTAGACTTCTTCTCGATAAATAATGCTTTCAGTCTGAATCATAGCAATAAGTGTCAAAATCTTGTCACTACAACCCAAATCTACGCTTGCAATGAGCATCTTCGATAAAGGAGGTTCCAACGAAAACTCTACCATTTTCCGACCCAATTTGGTGAGATGACCTTCCTCATCCAATGCTCCGAGGCTGTACAGTTGTTGCATAGCAGATATAAGAGCTTGTGGAGCAAAAAGGTCGTCTATCCCCATAGCTTTCAAAGTTAGAGCAGTGACGCCAAGATTAATCCTCAGAATTTCTGGAATCGAAGCAGGGGACATCTCGTAATTATATGCGAACTTTGTGTAAAGTCGGTAGCATTTCCCTGGTCCAGTCCGTCCAGCCCGGCCCGCTCCTTTCTTAGGATATTGGAGTGATGACAAGTGATTCAAGCCCAAGCTTCGGGTTATACACATTTTGTTTACCAAAAGTAAAACATGATCAGTAAAAAGTGCACCTTAAAGTAATCAATTTCGGGATGTTTTGTATAGTATATCTTCACAGGAAACTGAAAAAATAATCAGAAAACTTTTCTGCATCCAACGTGGCAGACGTGACAATCAAACGCATATCACTCTTTTTTGATAAGTTGTTTCAATAGTCCAAAGAGAACATCTGTAATAACTGATCTCTCACGAGCCTCGTCAAGTATGATTACCTAGTATTGAGATAGATTCTCATCAGTCAGGATTTCCCTCATAATTTAACCCAAGAACAAATGATTGCTATTATTCAAACCCAACAGGAACTATTAGCACAATGTGGATATAAACCAAATTTTGGACTTGGCATCCCTTCCAGCATAGGCCTACGGCCTGTTTTACACCACACAAGTCAATCCGGTTTTAGCACACTTGTCTTCCACACTGCTATTGGGTCGGGCAGCCAACGGTCCAAATCCAGCCGGGTCCGTCCAAGTAATATACCACCAGTTGCTAACACAGCTTCTTTACAGTCGGGTCCTACTTTTGCTTCGGGTCAAGAGACGGTTTTGGCTCATGCTTTTAGCACTATGACCCTTCAAGAGTGTAGCTTCCTTTTTCTATTAATTCCCTTATACTAGATAGGGCAAGCGGATATCGAATTTTGACCGGTACTTCGACACCAATCAAATTTTGGCCAAAATTTAATCGGTGTCGAAGTACCGGTCAAAAACCTAATTACCTTATACTAGATAGGGCAAGCGGGTATCGAATCCACGAGGAGTATGTGATTATTGATAAAGTCGTACGTAACAAATGATTGATTGATGGTTGCTTTACTAATTAACTTAAAATTAAATATGCAATAAAAAGTAAATAAGCAAATAAAAATAAGATTTTAACCAATCGGATGAAAAGCAATCCCTCCATATATTAATATCTTTGACTTAAACAATTGTTTGACTAATTTATTCAGCAAAAACAAACAAAACTCAATATACAAAAACAATACTGTGTCCAAACAGGTAAAAAAGCCCCTAAATCATCAAATCTCCCCTCTCTTAACCCCTAAAGCCAAGTTGACTAGGCAAAAAAGTTGCTGGATGCCTAGTCAACTTGGCTTTGGGGGTTAAGAGAAGGGAGATTTGATGATTTAGGGTTTTTTTTACCTGTTTAGACACAGTATTGTTTTTGCATATTGAGTTTTGTTTGTTTTTGCTGGATAAATTAGTCAAACTATTGTTTAAGTCAAAGATATTAATATATGGAGGGATCTGTATGTCTTTTTTGGTGATGGTTATTCTATACTCATCATCAATAACGACAATAGCATTTTGCCTACTTCCCATAGACCTCTTCACTTACATAACGTCCTTATAACCCCTAACATTGTTAGAAATTTAACTTTTGACCGTGATAATAACTGTACAATTGAGCTTGACACATTTGGTTTCTCTATGAAGCATTTCATGACTCGTCGGGTGCTTCTCCGACGTGATAGCACATACGATCTTTATCTAGTCACGAAGCCTTCTCTTATCCCTAAAGTGTTTCTTATGAGTAAACATACGTGGCATGAGCGACTTAGGCATCCAGGAGGTCAAGTGTTACATAATCTAATTTCTAGTAATTCCATTTCTTGTAGTGCAGCTTCCTTTTTCTAGTTCATATACTTCGGTTAAATCTTGTTTTGATTTGTTCACTAGATGACAAGAAATGGAATTACTAGAAATAAGATGACATAACACTTCACTTCCTATATGTTCGCGCCACGTATGTTGACTCGTTAGAAAAAGTTGGGGGATACAAGTAGGCTTCGTGACCAGGTAGAGATTACCCGTGCTATCACAACGAAATCCTTAATAGAAAAACCAAACGCGTCAAATTCAATGATACAATTATTATCACGAACAAAAGTTAAATATTTAACAATGTCAGGAGTTATAAGGACATTATTAAGGTGAAGAGGTATATGTGGAGTAGGCAAATTGTTATTACCGGTGTAGATGACGGTTATAAAATACAGAGACACATGGATGATACATACACATATTAAAAACATTACTAACACAATTAACAAAGTCACTGAGATGAGAAATAGCACTTGTATCCATGTTCCAAAGCATGACGACAAGTCTCAATCTCTTCATTTGATCGATCTTCTTTAGCCTGTTTGATTATCATTCATCAAATAACGCTCGATTTAAGTGATCTAATCTTGATTAATGCTCTCTTAATTCATAGATCAGATTTGACGTATTTTTTAGGGTTAGGGTTTCAGATTTTTCGATCCTCTAATTCTGATTGAATATCATTCATTTGATTAATGTGTTTTTAGGGTTGGTTCTTTTTGATCGGGTCCTTAATTGTTCTTTATTTGATTCGACATAATCATTAGGATTTTGGGTGTTCGATTACTGTTCCATTGGTTTCAAGATAATTTTCCTTTTTTCTTATGGTGGCTAGGGCTCGCAGTAACGTCGACCACACACGGTTGATCTCCAAATCTATTTTTGTTATGAATTTCCCGGACAACACTACATCTAAAGATCTATAGGAGGTGTGTAAAGGTTATGGGACTGTTGTTGATGTTTTCATTCCTGATCGCAAATCGAAAGTGGGGAAAAGGTTTGCGTTTGTTCGATTTATTAAGGTTGATAATGTTGATAGACTTGTGGGTAACCTGTGCACTTTATAGATTGGCCGCATGCATTTACACGCAAATTGTAACACCCCCATTTTTACAATATAGCAGCAAAAGATAATCTGGGGTATTACTTCATGGATACAACAATCATAATCATAGAATTATCATTCATTATTTCTTTAGAGTTTTTACAAACGAGAGGTTTCCAGAATATAAAATACAATATTTGAATGATAACGGTTTTTCCATCTTCGTGTCCTCGTCGCTCCGTGCCATTAGTTACCTGAGATAAAACATGCTAAAAAGTCAACACAAAGGTTGAGTGAAATCCATAGGTTTAAGTAATATAATTTGAATGCAAATGCGATATTTGGGTTACGTTGATATACACCCTGTATGAAAACTAATTAGTATTGCCATTAGCTCATGAATCTGATGCCTTAGGTTATAATGATAATATTGCCCTTGTGGGCACCTTTGCCAAAATACCCGCGTGATTTCTAATGATGTGTAATTGGTTATCGTTACTGGATACACCAACGGGGAGTCCAACCTAAATATATATATTCATAAAACATTTCCACGCTTACTACGGAGAGTAATTAACGGTTCATGATTATGGGGACTTAAAGCAAAGCAGTTACTTAGGCAATAGTAAATTGAAATAGCATGTAGAAATAATTGCATTCATGTTTATACGCATGTATCTCCTCGCGGGTTTATAAAATAATTGGAAAAGCGATGCCTATGAATCACCTGAACAGTTATAGGGAATTGATTGCTAATGTATAGGAATGAAAAATGAAAGCTGATGACCTTATCACAATCTTAACCAGGGAAGGTTGATATAGTAAAATGATAGTAAACAGCCACGTCACGCAACCTGAGTAAATATGTTGAGTCTTAGGAAGATTGTACTCTAGAACTTTAGTTTTAAGAGTTATGAGTTTGATTGAAGAGTTTGGAATTATTGTATCACCGTTCGGGCCATCATAATTCAGAAGTCATTCAGTAAACGTTTGAGGAGCTAGGGCACTTTAAATCGTAAACCCAACAACTCAGTCAGAACGTAATACCAAGATGAAACCTCTTAATATGAAGCTCCCTAGTATTGTGGTACAATATAGCTTCCGGATGATCGGTTTTAAGCGTTTTATTCAATATCTGGAAATGTTAAGCACGTCAAGCGTTAATTAAAGTTATGTCTGGTAATGTTTTGAATGTGTTTTTATACTTTTTCAAAATGTTACATTTTAGACCCTGGGGTTTGGAAAATTGCAAGTAGACCCCTAGGGTTTGCATTTTTACGACTTTGGTCCTTCAACTTTGAAAGATATACCAAGTAAACCTTGGACTTTGAAAAGTGACATAATAGACCCCTATAGTTATAACTTTGATAAAATGACACTTTTAGTCCTTTTAGTTATAAGTTTCTGAAATTTACGATATATACCCCTTGCATGGATTATAATTACAAAACATGTCCAAATTGCCATGCAAGCTTATTTTAACATTTCAATAGACATTTATAAGTTATAATAAACTAAAATATAAAGTTTTAACATAACACAAGTTTAATTTAACGATTCGTTAAGCTAGGAAGTAAAACGGGTCAAATTAGGGTTTTAAAATGAAAACGCGCGGGTTTTAAGATTAAATTCTTTCATGACTTATCAAAGCACTTATTTTAACATTATATAAGCTTATTAGGATAGATTATAACAATAGTTTACAAGTTTAGCTCATAGTTTAAGTAAAAACATGAAATTAGGGTTTCGGGTGTACGGTTTTGGATCAAAATGGAAAATGAGCATGAATTGAGTTATGAAACTTTAACAAGAGTATATTTAGGATCATATGAACATTATAAGAGTGTAGGAGCAGAAGTAGAATCCTTAGAACCTGGGTTTGAGCTTATAGCTTAGAAACGGGTCGAAATCGGGACTTTTAGCTTCGTACGCCTAGAATAACGACTCCCGGGCTTCGTTTCTTGGTTTCTTTTGCTTCCTTTCTGAACTTGAGCCTTCTTAAGATCTATTAGGATCTATTAGAGCAAAGGATTGCTTCTATGTAAGGGTTATAGAGGAGGAAGTGGGGGATGAAGAAAAATGAAGTGTTATGGTTCCTATTTATAGGTAAAGGACCCTTAAAGGCCAAGGTATGCTTATGATCTGATATGGGACATGTGTAAGGGCTAGAGGGTGATGAGGAGAAGCTATATGATGAGTATGAGGGGCTATGGAGGCTAGGTAAGCAAGGTGGAAGGTTTTTAGGGGTGTTTGGGTGTCACGGCTAGAAAAGGGACAACAAGGAGGTCATGTGGCTAATTTTATGACTAAGGAATGAAGTGAGGTGCTTGTAGGCTCCATAGGGGTGTAAGGGTGAGGTCATGGAGGTGCTTGTTTGCAAAGGAAAGCTTAAAATGGGTCATTTTGCAAGAAAAGAGGTCGCGGGTTCCATTAGGGCTCGGATTGAGTTTTCTTGTTTATAATTCGTGTACATTTGTGATATAATGATGGATTAATGTTTGTAAGGATTGTATTAAGGATTAATAACAAGAATTGATAGGTGGTTCGGGTTTAAAATGGGCGAAAACGAGTAAACGGGTCCAAAGTTCCAATTAGGGCACAATTAGGGTTTTCTAGATTTATTTCTTGTACACTGTTGTTAATATGGTGAAATGATGATGTAATATGGTTGAAAATGTTGTAATTAATGTTATTACAACTTATTTGAGTATTGGTTTAGGTTTACAATGGATAAAAACAAAGAAACGAGTCATAGTGTAGTATTTAGCTCAGGTTAGGGTTTTTGAGTTTTGAATTAGGGTTTTAAGAGTAAAAATGTGTATGAAAGATTATGAATAGAATAATTACGGTTTAAACATTGTATATTAAGTGTAGTAGCTTGTACATAAGTGGTGGTGAAGAAATTGGAATGAAAACGGAGGTAAAACGGCTATTTTTTAGATCATGTTTAATGACTTGTATATTGAGCTTTTAAAGACTTGTACTTTGATTTAAAGAGATTTTATATTTCATATGAGATGTTATATTACTTGTACATATGCTTTAGTATCTTGTATATTCACTTTAGATATTAATCCTTCATAGAATTAGGGTTTAGAGGTATACGATAACGGTTTAAAGCACGTTTTGATATAACGTTGCGAATAGTACATTATAGGAATAATGTACCATGTAAAAAGATTATGATGATATTGACTTGACATGTTATGATATTTACTTGACATATATGAAGATATGATTGCCATAGATAGGTTGCGTGAGCTCATCTACTTTAGTTATGTAAGTTACATGACATACTGAGACATTGACAATGCAAGTAATGTAATAAAGCGAAAAATTTCCCCGTATAATTGTTATAATAGTAAAATAGGTTTTGCATTTGATGAAAATTCTTGGGTTGTTATAGTTCAGGACTCTTGCCAAACCCTCCTCCTTCAACACTGTTTATACCACCTTCAAGAACTGATTAGGATCTTTTGTTTCAACCACTATTTGATGAATTACTCAACCCTCCGTCAAGTGTTGATCGCCCAGCCCCTGAAGTCATTGCTCCAATTGCTGAAGTAGTCGCTCCAGAATCTGCTGTATCAACTGATTCAGCTTCCTCAACAACTGTTGATCAAGATGAAACATCCCCTAGTAACACACAAACAACACCCGAAACTCAATATCCTGTCATTTCTAACGATGTTGAAGAAGAGAATCACGACTTAGATGTTGCACAGATAAATAACGATCCATTCTTTGGCATTCCAATTCCAAAAAATGACTCTGAAGTATCTTTTTCTTCGGACGTTATTCCTACCATTATTCATACTACTGCTCCTTACTCAAAACGCGTTATCAAATAGACCAAGGATCATCCTTTAGACAACATCATTGGTGAACTCAAAAGACATGTTTCTACAAAACTCCAACTTCATGAACAAGCCTTATTTTATTACTATGATGCCTCTCTCACATCAGTTGAACCAAAGAACTATAAAGATGCATTAACTCAAGCATGTTGGATTGAAGCAATGCAAGAGGAGCTTAATGAATTTAAACATCTTGAAGTCTGGGAACTTGTTCCTCGTCCAGATAAAATGATAGTTATTACTTTAAAATGGATCTACAAGGTGAAACTTGATGAATTAGGAGGAATTCTAAAGAACAAGGCTCGTTTGGTTGCTTGTGGTTACCGTCAAGAAGAGTGAATTGATTTTGAGGAATCCTTTGCTCTAGTGGCTAGACTTGATGCTATTTGAATTTTCCTCGCATATGCTGCTCAGATGAATATGATCGTCTACCAAATGGATGTTAAAACGGCATTCTTGAATGGCATTCTACGCGAAGAAGTTTATGTCAGCCAACCAGATGGGTTTGTGGATCAAGATAATCTGAATCATGTGTACAAGCTTAAGAAGGCTCTCTATGGGTTGAAACAAGCTCCTCGCACATGGTATGATCTATTGTCGAAGTTTCTACTCTCTCAGGAATTCTCTAAAGGAACCATGGATCCTACATTGTTCATCAAAAGACAAGGCAAAGATATTCTCCTGGTACAAATATATGTTGATGATATAATCTTTGCGTTTACTACACCTGAACTATGTGACCAATTTTCTACAATAATGTGTTCAAAGTTTAAGATATCGATGATAGGCAAAATATCATTTTTTTCTAGGACTACAGATTTCATAAAGTCCTAGACGCATCTTTATAAACCAGTCTAAATATGCTCTAGAATCTTTGAAAAAAATATGGTATGAATCTAGTGACCCTGTGGATACTCCCATGGTGGAGAAATCTAATGACATCAAATAACGTTTATTTTATAGCATCATTTATCTTGTATAAATTCCCCATTTTATGTAATTATTGCAAGAATTGGTACTTAATTGCTTATATTTATTATTTGCAGTAATTATGGAGTACTTTGTGAAGTTTATATAAAAGGCGCGCATTTTGGAGCATAAACGAAGATTTTAAGAAAGTCTACTGATTCTGACATCCTATACGGCGTATCATTCTAGAAGCATACGCCGTATCCAAGACTTGACGAACTAAAAGACCATTTTCTGACTTTGAAGAATACACTGTATCCACATCAACGATACGCCGCATATAATACTTTGGTCAACGAAGAAGAACCAACTAGTTTTACATCAATACGCCGTATCCATCAAGGAAGATACGGCGTATCCGTGCCTGTACTTCACAAATAAACCACGAAGGATCAAGACCCAATACGCCGTATCCTAGACATCTAATACACCGTATTCACTAGTAAACAGTCAAAGATATTGCATTTAATACAGTCAACAGTCAATAATCATGCAATTAATGTAATTAATGCTGAACTTAGTCCTTACTCTAATGAATTTCCTTATACGACGTATTGACTTCATTCAATACAGCTTATCCACTCGTTTATAGACTCTATAAATACCAAATCCCTAAACTCAGTTTTAGGTATGCAAGTGAATCCCTAAACCACCAAGTCGACTATCAGATGAATAGAAGAGCACAAAAGGTCAAAATAGAGCCTCAAGATCATAGGAAAACTTTTGTAATATTCCCACAACCGAATACGCATTTGATTGAGGTTTCTTTATTTTAATCATTCATATATCAAACCGTGTGTATTTTTACAATGACTATCGACTAATACCTTTAGGTATCAGCCATGTTTATGAAGATTTAATGTTTGGTTTGTTTATCTCGATTGTCTTAATATATCGTTGATTGTTTGATTATGTTTATCATTTTATACTTGTTTATGTGCTCATATATGCGACCTATTATTCAACTCGGTCTAGTCCTACATATTTAATGGGTTGTAACTTCAGTGTTGTATGGGCGTAGGCTAAGAGTCCAGGATAGCTCTCCGTATTTGCAAGTAAGTGGGTAAAGTCCTGATGGGCTAGGGTTTAATAAGATCCTATTATTAATCACCTAAGGTAGATTATAATCAACAAAAATGATGCTTTATGCGAGCACGTTAATTGTGACAGGTTTGTTCGTGTCTAGGTCTTAGGATAAAGTACCGCCTAAGTCATAAGAATGATATGCCGCTTCGAGATAATATATCATTGCACTAATAAACAAACCTGCGTTTTATCGGATTATTCATGGTTGATATGTTTTCTTTATATTAGTACTTGACCGCTTCTCTATCGTTTGTTAATCTTCTTGTGTGTGTTTATTGCTTTACTTGTCTTCAAAACCTTAGCTTAGATACCCAAACTCGTGCCAGTCTCTCAGGATGAACCCCTCTTTATCATTAGCTTAGGTTTAACATAAATTAGATTAATTTAACATAGATAACTAAAATACTGATAAATTAGATATTAACGCTTTTGCTCTTAGTGATCGACACCCTACTTACCAACGAAGCTACATCTTGACGTGGTACACTGCCCATTAGAGTGTTGTTTTTAGGTATAGTCGGCATAAAATAAATAGTAAAACTTGATACATAAAATACCTACTCACAATGACACATCATATTATATGTTGAGCCATTCCTTTCTTTTTCTACATCATATTATATGTTTCATTACACCTTTGCACCTTAGCCTACCATGTAGATTAAGCCTATTTTAATCAATGTTGCTAGTTGCTTTCGTGTAAAGTTTTGTATTTCTAGTGTCAAAGTGAAATTTTTCTATCTCTGTAATGGTCGGGAAATTGCACAATGCAATGGGAAAAATATGTAGCTCGTAAGTTTTGCTACTTTCGCGATTATGAATCATGTTCAAAGAAGAAGTGTTACAAGAAAAAGATTATCCGGACAAATTATAATAGTGAAGACGGTGAAATAAAACCGAGATTTATGATGTATTGCAAAAAAAAGAGAGTGAAGGAAGAAAAATAGTCGGTTCAAAAGAAGATTATACCAAATGAATTACTTGGAAGGATCGATTATTCATTGATACGTTACAAAAAATCAACGATGTAAAGTCTTGTAAAAAGTGGCCGATATCACCACTTACTCTGTAAAAGTATGTAAAGATCGGGATGTAAGGGAAGTTGACCGTTATGGGAACACCAACTTAGGTTGTCTTTTCATTTCTATGATCGAGGCATTTGTCTATATGTTCGAGTCTTTGTCATGGAACGGTCAGGGGAAAGTTACTAGCAATCGTACCTTATTTTTTTGGCTTAATCTATTTGTTTAGTAAATTTTGTTTAACACCCATTTTACTTCCCTTTCCTAGCAACTAACCTTAGTGTCCACTCGAACAAGGACTTGTACGAGCATGCATGTCTATTCTGTCGTTACGGCCATGTATGCATGTCTCAGCTGCCTTGTTGGATGACGACTTTCAGTGAAAGTTAGAAGCTCCCTACCCTATATCATTCTTCATCCTAACCGCTGGTTAAATACAAACAACGATGTGATCGGATTGTATGTGTCTATTCCATTGTTACGGCTGTGTATGTATGATGTAGCTGCCTTGTTGGTGTGGTACTTATGGTGAAAGATTGTTGAATGATCAACCTTAAGCCTTCTTAACCCAATTTAGCTTTTGACTTGTTCTTCCTTAGCTTTAGTGGTGGAGATGTGTATCCTTGCCAAGCCTATGATACGAAACTAATCACGACTGAGCAATTGAGCATACTAGTTAAATGTTGCACCCTAGATTAGTTGAGTGATCTGAGTGTTTTCATTTCCATATTTCGTGAGGAGCTTTGTTATGTACAGGTGATTAGAACAAAACAATGCTTAAACAGAAAAATCCTAAACTTCGATTGGGACACATTTTCAAAACTTCTCTAAAGTCTACTTGAGGACAAGTAGGATTCAAGTGGGGGGATATTTGATGACATCAAATAGAGTCTATTTTATAGCATCGTTTATCTCGTATAAATTACCCATTTTATGTAATTATTGCAAGAATTGGTACTTAATTGCTTATATTTATTATTTGCAGTAATTATGGAGTACTTTGTGAAGTTTATATAAAAGGCGCGCATTTTGGAGCATAAACAAAGAGTTCAAGAAAGTCTACTGATTCTGACATCTTATACGGCGTATCATTCTAGAAGCATACACCGTATCTAAGACTTGACGAACTAAAGACCATTGCCTGAATTTGAAGAATACGCCGTATCCACATCAACAATACGCCGTATATAATACTTTGGTCAACGAAGAAGAACCAACTGGTTTTACATCAATACGTCGTATCCATCAAGGAAGATATGGCGTATCCGTGCCAGCACTTCACAAATAAACCACCAAGGATCAAGACCCAATACGCCGTATCCTAGACATCTAATACGCCGTATTCACTAGTCATCAGTCAAAGATATTGCATTTAATACAGTCAACAGTCAATAATCCTACAATTAATGCAATTAATGCTGAACTTGGTCCTTTCTCCAAGGAATTTCCTAATACGCCGTGTTGAATGCATTTAATATAACGTATCTACTCGTTTCCAGACTCTATAAATACCAAATCCCTAAACTCAGTTTTAGGTATGCAAGTGAAGCCCTAAACTACCAAGTCGACTATCAGATGAATAGAAGAGCACAAAAGGTCAGAATAGAGCCTCAAGATCATAGGAAAACTCTTGTAATCTTCGCACAACCGAATACGTGTTTGATTGAGGTTTCTTTATTTTAATCGTTCATATATCAAACCGTGTGTATTTTTACAATGACTATCGGCTGATACCTTTAGGTATCAGCCATGTTTATGAAGATTTAATGTTTGGTTTGTTTATCTCGATTGTCTTAATTTATCGTTGATTGTTTGATTATGTTTATCATTTTATACTTGTTTACATGCTCACATATGCGACCTATCATTTAATTGGGTCTAGTCCTACATATTTAATGCGCTGCAACTTCGGTGTTGTGTGGACGTTGGCTAAGAGTCTGGGATAGCTCTCCATATTTGCATGTAAGTGGGTAAAGTCCCGATGGGCTAGGGTTTAATAAGATCCCATTATAAATCACCTAAGGTAGATTATAATAAACAAAAAGGATGTTTTATGCGGGCACATTAATTATGATAGGATTGTTCATGTTTAGGTCTTAGAATGAAGTACCGCCTAAGTCGTAAGAATGATATGCCGCTTCGAGATAAGATATCATTGCACTAATAAACAAACTTGTGTTTTATCGGATTATTCATGGTTGATATATTTTCTTTATATTAGTACTTGACCGCTTCTCTATCATTTGTTAATCTTCTTATGTGTGTTTATTGCTTTACTTATCATCAAAACCTTAGCTTAGATACCCAAACTCATGTTAGTCTATCAAGCTGAACACCCCTTTATCATTAGCTTAGGTTTAACATAAATTAGATTAATTTAACATAGATAACTAAAATACTGATAAATTAGATATTAACGCTCTCGCTCTTAGTGATCGACACCCTACTTACCAACAAAGCTACATCTTGACCGGGTGCACTGCCTGTTAAAGTGTTGTTTTTAGGTATAGTCGGCATAAAATAAATAGTAAAACTTGATACATAAAATACCTACTCACAACGACACATCAAAATCCAAACTGGATGAAGATACACAAGGGAAAGCCGTTGACCCTACACACTATCGTAGAATGGTTGGAACCCTTATGTATCTCATAGCCAATAGACCAGACCTAACATTTGTTGTATGCATGTGTGCCTGGTATCAGGCAAATCCTATCGAAAAGCACTTATATGCTGTAAAAAGAATCTTTAAATACCTAAGAGGAACCGTAAATATGGGACTTTAGTATCCAAAGGATTATTCTATTGCTCTAACAGCTTATGCAGACGCTGATCATGCTGGTTGGCAAGATACTAGACGAAGTACATCTAGAAGTATGCAATTATTGGGAGAAAGGCTTGTTAGCTAGTCATTAAAAAGGAAGAAAAGCGCTGCGATATCCAGTACGGAAGCAAAATATATTGCCTTGTCTGGCTGTTATGCTCAAGTCCTTTGGATAAGATCACATATTACCGACTATGGCCTTGGATTCAATAAACTTCCAATGTACTATGATGACAAAAGCATTATTGCCTTATGCTGCAACAATGTTCAACATTCTCGATCAAAAATGTTGGATCGTTTACTGAATAGATCTTAAACCTTTAGCTTGTAAAGGGTTTGTTTCTTTAGATAATTCTAAAGCAACAATAATGAAACATTGATTTGAACACTATTGATTATGCAGAAACTAATCTATAATGCTAAGAAGAACAGTATTAAGAATCACAAAAGAACTTTATATTATAACTTGAATCTGCCTAGGTTACAGATTACAAAGACTATGATTGCTAATCAATCTCTATTGATCTATGTAGAACTATGTTTACTAACTATGCCTAGGGTTCCTTTTATAGACTAAGGAAACCCTAATGGGCTTTACAAAACACATACAAAGATCATGCATATCCTTTCCTAAGATATCTCATGCATATCTCATAAACGGTACTAACTATTTTATACTAACGGCACTAACTATCTGATCAGTACTAACATTTTGTACTGTCCGTACAAATTACAACTAGCGGTACTAACTAATATAACTAACGGTACTAAGTCAGGAATGCATAATTCCCAACAATCCTCCCCTAAACATGATTGTTGAACTTGTTTAACTCCATGTTTCTTTAGTGTAAACATCTTGTAGACCAAGAGGATGTATCCAAACACTTCTATTCTTCAAATCTCCATTTTGATGAACTTGATAAATATCAAACCTAGAACCTTGATTTTAAGTTTCCCTTCTTTATCAACAACACAGCAAATCCAACTAAGTTGGCTTTGTAGTTTTTGGAAAACTACTAGCCATTAACGGATTTGATATTCCTTTACCAGTAGCCGTTTGCTCTGGGATAGCCAATTCTTCATTGTAAACAACAAGGTGAATTGACAACCTTATAGTTTTGAGTAAACTATCAACTATCAACGGATTTGATTTGTCTTTACCAAAAGCCGTTTGCTTTTGGACTAGTCAATGCTTCATTCCCATTACATGGTGCACTAATAACCATATAGTTTTTAGCAAACTATCAGCTATCAACATATTTGATTAGTCTTTACCAGGAACTATTTGATCTTGGACTAGCCAACTCTTCACTGTGAAGCAAAGTGAGTTGAGAACCATACAATTTTTGGTAAATTGTCAACTATAAACGGATTTGAGAAGTCTTTACCACAAGCCGTTTACTTATAGACTAGCCAGTTATTATGTTTGTTAAACATGGTGAACTGATGACCATTGTTGTGTGGTTTTACAACCAACACTTAAAGATCCTCCTCATTTCCATCTTGGCCTCCAAACTCATCAATCTGTTGCTCAATAAACCTTAGCCAATCAAATATAGTATCATCATTAGATACAGCTGTTAATTTTAGATCTATCATCCTCTCAAGTGTGTTTTTAGTAAGAGGATATCTTCTCTTTGCTAGCATATTGATCTCAGTACCATCGTCTAGTCGCAAGACTTGAATTCCATAATTTTCATAGAATATCCAACTCTGAAGCTTCCACTCTTCTTGATTCTTCTAGAGTTCATCATCTTCCTTTGACTCAAACATAATCCTCAAATCACCCCAAAGAAGTAGATCAATTCCTTCTGGAGGTATTGTTTCAAACCTTTTCATTATTAGACTATGTATCTCAACCAGATCCATCCTATCAAAAAGTTTAATCATCTCAGAAAAGGTCTTGATCTACCTTGAACTTCCATCAACTCTAAAAACTATGTAGTAAATCAACTCTCTTCCAAAATGATCATAATTATAAAATTTTGATTCCCAGTTAATGATAGGATACCTAGTGCCCAGAACTTCATAATCAATCTTTTCATCTTCTTCAGGAACTATCTTTAGAAAGGTTCTTAGTTGACTCTCCTCTTCATGATCAGAATCAATCTTTTGCCTTTTAGACCTCTTTGGAGCTTTCATCTTAAGTCTCCTTCCTGATCTTTTCTTGATATTCTCCTTAGGTTCTTCAATTTTTACCCTGGAAAACTTAAATCGAAATGGAGCGGTCCAAACATTGTTAAAACGGTGTATCTACATGGGGATATAGAAATCACTGACAGGGACGGGTTTAGCTTCAATGTCAATGGGCAACGATTGAAGAAATATTACGGAGGTAACAATGACGCAACGAGAAGCTGAAGGGAGTCTAACTTAAAGACTCTTACAAAAACAAAAGTGCTTGTCGGGAGACAACCCGAAATGTATTTTCAATTTTTATCGAGTCTGTCTTCCCAGACTATCTATGCGGCATATCCAAACCCCATGGATACAACGTATCGACTATCTGGACGTTATCTAGTCTTTATTTTCAGCACAGTCTATACGACGTATTCATTAAAAGAATACAGCGTATACATGTATCAATACGGCGTATCCTGGGGAATGGATACGGCGTATCGACTCCCTGTACAGTTATTAGGATTTTATTTCGAGTCTAACCAACGAATACACGGAGAAAGAAATTGCACTTGTTTTCTTATGCTTAATACAGGAACCTTCTGAACGAAAAGATTTGGTAGACTGCATATTTTTTGGAATTCTGTGTGTGCTGTTCGTGCTAGGATTCAGACCCGCTTTCGCACACACAATCTTGCTTATAAACTCAACTTGGAGAATCTACCGAGCAAATATCAGGGGAGTTTCTCATTCTAATTCTTTTTAATTCCCGTATTTAATGTTTTATCTATACAACAAGGACGTTGTATAATTCAAGTGGGGGGATGGAATTAGAATGTTTACTTGTCCTAATTTTCACACTAAAATGCTTAAATTATGCTCAAATTTAAAATTTTTTCAAGCATACTTTTGTGAAATTACTTGATACATAACCCGCACACAATAACCCTTGTTTAATATAGTAGAGGATTTAAAACCTTACCCATTTCCGAAATGTTACCCAAACTCGTACAAAAATAATGAGTGTGACCGTGACGTTTAGTAGACTTTAGAACTTGGCTTGGTATATCTATTCGAGACCGCAGTGATAAGTACTATGGATTTAGATGGAGTAACTTGTTTAAATTGGTAAATTTTAGGATTACACCCAAATCGCCTTTACATGTTGCTTATTAACTAACTACACTGGTTAGTTAACCCCCATATAAACCCTTTGTTTACTCTCACTTTAAGAGTAAGATACCCCTAGAACAACCCATAGAGCCAATCCTTTAGGAACTACACCAATTATTTGTTTCGTTACACCTTTACACCTTAGCCTACCCTGTTAGATTAAGTTTATTTTACAGTTGCTAGTTGCTTAAAGTGTAAAGTTTGTATTTCCCGAGTCTTGTGTCAAAATTTTCTATCTTTGGTACGGTTGGAAGAAATTTGCACATCGCAAATGGGAATGTATATTATAGTCAAAACTCATGTATTTTTACTACCATCGCAATTAATGGTACGTCCGAAGAATGAAGAATTATCCGTAATTATAATGATCGTGAAGATGGTAAGACTACACCGAGTTTCGTAGTATAGTGTTAGCAAAAAAAATCAAAAAAATTAGAAAAATCGCAACAAAAAAGAGAAGGAAAGTTTGAAGATAATCGTTTCGCAACTACCGAAGGAATTACACGAAGGATCGATTATTCGTTGATACAAATCGACGATGTAGAGTATTGTATAAAGTGGAAGATATCGCCACTTGCCCTGTAAAGTATGTAAAGTTTCAGATGAATAGGAAGTTGACCGTTACGGGAACTCCAACTTAGGTTGTTGTTTTTGATCTATGATCAAGACGTTGTAAATAGTTGTGTCTTTATCATGATAACGGTCGGGAAAAAGTGTCTAGCAACTTGTATTTTAGACTTAATCTATTTGTTTCGTAATTTTTATTTAACAACAATTTATTACCTTTTCCTAATCATTAACCATGGGTTTTACGCGAATGAGGATGTGATCGAGCGTGCATGTCCTATTTCCCGTTCATTTATGACCATGGTATGCATGTCTCAGCACCATTGTTGGTTTATTACTATTGGGAAAGTTAGAAGATCCTACCCTATATACACTACTATTCTAACTCTTACTAATCGAGTTTGATTGATCAGTCACATGTTGTCTAATCCTGTCGTTACGGGTGTATGTGGTGTCTTTGTAGGGCCCAACCCTGGAATATTGGTATCGATAAAGATTATTTAGAGTAATCAACACCCAAGCCTTATCATATAAAACCCATATTTCAACCTCTCTAAACATGTTACTACCTTAGCTTGCGGTGGAGATGTGTATCCTATGACAAGCCCTTTATGATAGAATACTCGTCACGACCGAGCAATTAAGCGAATTAGTTACATGTTACCACATAGATTAGTTGAGTGATTTGAGTGTTTTCATTCTCCTATTTCGTGAGGTGTTTGGTTGTGTACTTGAATATATCAAATAAATGGTATATAACGGAAAAAAACCAATTAGGGATACATTTTTATAAACTTCTAAAGCTACATGAGGACAAGTAGGATTCAATGGGGGATATTTGATGACATCAAAATAATGTCTATTTTATAGCATCATTTATCCATGTATTAAAAAAAAAACCCATTTTTGTATAATTAATTCAAAGAATTGTTTACTTACAGATACATTTATAATTTAAGAATTGCAGTAATTACAGAGTACTTGGTAAAGTTATGCTAAAAGGCACGCATTTTGGAGCTTAAATGAAGAGTTCGAGAAAGTCTACTGATCTGACAGCCAATACACCGTATTATTCTAAACCTATACGACGTATCCAAGACTTTGACGAATCAAAAAACCATTGCTTGACTTTGAATAATACGCCGTATCCACATCAACGATACGCCGTATGTTAGGATTATGAAAAAGACTCGTCACGCCCGTGATCATTAGAATAGCATAGCTCGTAGGTTCAGTAGTTATCGTCAATACTTATGTAAATGGGGTCGGTCTTTACCACATGTAAGCCCATCCATAGCATGTTAGGGCATCCATTACAATGTATTATACCTCATTCCAGTCCATGGGAAGGGGTTGGTTGTTCATTTTATCAATATCACACTAAAGGTTTTTCTCTCACTAGGAATCCTCTCCTTTATCTCTCTAGATTCGGCCAACCCCTAATCCAATCCTTGTGTTATGATATCTAATATCCTACAATTGAGGTATACATGGAGCCCATCGGTGATTGATTAGCTAGATTGTGTGTGTTTTTTGTTGTTTCAGATTTAGATCAAAGTTTAATTTTTGAAGGTTTAAGGTCTCATTCTTGACACTATTTGATTCTCCAACTTTGTGGTGTTAAAGTTAGTTGTTTTTAAATATAGTTGTATAAAAAGCCTTCTAGGATCAAGTTGTGCAAAAGAAACCAAGCAAAAATGTTCAAAAGGGTGATTTTTAGTGAAAAGTCAAATTTTTGTAAGTCACATCTAATCTGAATGCGATTTGTCTCTCTAGAAAAATTTTTCATTGCGTTTTGTCTCCTGTGTTATTGTCAGAAAAAGGACACTGCGTTTTGCCATTTTGTGAAGGACAAAAGTACTGATGCGTTATGTCTTATAGGGATAGCGATTTATGACTACTGTGTTTTGTCCTTGGCATTTTGTGTCACTGCGTTTTGTGTCACTGCATTTTGTGTCACTAACTAAACAAAGTAACTCATTGCATTTGTCTCAAGAATCCAGCGTTTTGTGGTCACTGCATATGTCCTCAAGTTCACATGCGTTTTTTGTGTCACTCACGTTTTGACTCAGATCCTGCTTTTAGGTACCAGCGTTTTGTCTCAAGTTCACTGCGTTTTGTGTCACTGCGTTTTGTGTCACTGCGTTTTGTGTCACTGCGTTTTGTCTCAAGATCCTGCGTTTTGGTCACTGCGTTTTGTCTCAAGTTCACTGCGTTTTGTGTCACTAAATACAGGATTACGCTGCTTTTTATGGTGTCACCTGCGTTTGTCTCATGATCATAGAACGATATTGGTCACGCACTTTGTCTGACTTCACTGCGTTTTGTGTCCTGCAGTTTGTCTATAACAGGTTACGATTTGCCACTGCGATTTGCTACATTGAAGACTCTTTTCTAAGTCAAACTAAACGTTATGCTTCCCAAATTTTGTCAGATCTTGCGGTTTGTCTAAGCACTGCGTTTTGTCTATTGAGATTTGCCTCTTTAGACTGCGATTTGTCCACTGCGATTTGTCTTAGCTCTTCACTGCGATTTGTCATAGCTCTTCACTATGATTTGTCTACCACATCTTGCCTTTTGCTACGTGAACTCACTTCAACCAAACCAAACCATACTTAAACAACATATCACCTAATCTAACAATCAATCACCACTTTTAACATACAATCACTAATCATTGTACCGATCTAAAGCTTATCTAACACATTCATTCATTCAATCATGTCGACTACTTCAGATGACATTCAAGCTGCCGGTTTCGATACCTGCCCTCTGATGCTTGATAGGATTGATTATGAGTCGTAGGCAAAACGTTTTCGATTGTATTGCAAGAGTAAGAAAAATGGGCATCTCATACTTCAGTCTATTGATGAAGGCCCATTTCGGATGGGCATGTTCAAAAAAAACTTGGTGTAACAGTTAAAGGGGAAGTCATGTTTGAAACCCATAGCGAACCTAGGAAACCATTATCCATCTTGATTACCATGAGCAGGAAAGATACAAGGCTGAATTCCATGCTACTCTCTTCTTGCTTGAAGGGTTGCCTAAGGACATCTACATGCCCGTCAACCATATCACATAAGCCAAAGTAATTTGGAACGATATCAAGATGCTTATGGGAGATATTAGGTTGACAAAAGATGTTTGTACAAGACCTGTGGTACAAGATCCTGACAATGATATAGATCATGTTGAAAAAAACATAAAGTACATAAGATACACTACGAAGTAGAACTGACAAACGTTCTTGATTCAGATAGTGCTGATATGGGTAATAGCAATATTATTCCATATGAACAATATGTGAAGCACAACGAAGGTCTTGTTATACCTAGTGGCGAATCTTCTGTTCCAAATGATGCTTATTTGATGCATGAGAATAGTGCATATGTTCCTGATGACTCATTAACCACTAAACTTAATATCTATAAGGAACAGGTGGCCATATACGAACAACGTGCAAAATTTGAACTAACTGACCGTGAACAGAAAATGGATGATCAAATGCGTATGCTTATTCAAGAACGTAATTTATGGAAGAAAAATAAAAAAAGGAGTTACACTCTTTACAGTTACAACTTAATCACACCATCCACCATAAAAAGATATTGCAAGACAGTGTAAATACATTGCAACATGATTTCAAACAAAAAGAAATGAAACTCTTAAATGATTTTTCTCGATTAAAAACGTTAAAGAATAAACTCGAAAACAAGCTATACGCACAAGATCAATCCATTCAAACTGTTCACATGATGCTAAAACCTAAAAAGTTGCATGACCATGATGATGCAACGGCCGTAGGTGCCCAGAACCCTTTTTACCTAAGAAAGGCCAAAGTGGCTCAACTAGCACTTTATGATGGTGATGAAATTCTCAAAACGCATCATGTCCCTGTAAGTGTTACATCATCTGAGGAAGACCTAGAGATTGTTGAGATAACTAGGCAGAAAATGAATGAAAAAATGAATGACCCTGCGTGTGTGGAAAATAGGATTAAAATTATACCTCCTAATTATCCCAAAGAAAATTTTCTTATGCTCACGTTCACTCACCACAGACTCCCACTTAACCGCCCAGAACAAGTTTATGGTCCAATGACCTCCTTAAGCAAAGAGCCGAAGATCTAAAAGCAAATTCCCCACCCCTGCCAATTTTAGCACCTATGACAGTGTATCCTCCCAATACTCCTGTACATCTGGTCCCCCGACCGCTTCCAACTACAAGTCAAGTAAATATTGGTCTGTATGTAATTACTTAACTTTTTTGGGTTTTTGAGAAAACTTGTAAAAAAGGAATTACGCCAACGGGAATAACTGAAGGGGAAAGGGGTTTTGATCAAACAAAATGATGTTACTTAACGGAAGTCATTCCATTTTTCAATCTACTTAAAAAAAATTGGAAGAAGTTCAAAGGTCACTTGTTAAAGAAGTTAGAGCTATGAAAGCAATTTTTGAAAATATAGAAGCTGAAGTGGACCAGAATGCCATTGACAAAAAATGTAGGAATTGAACGAAAAACTCCTCACACGACGAATGAGAATTTGATCTCTAATTGTATTGCTTAGGATGTGTTTTATACTGTCACTGATTCTGCTTTATCTGCATCTCAATTTCATGATTTATCAATTGCTTATAATGTTGCAATGACTCGTGTTGTTGAACTTGAATATGAGAATACAAAATTACTTAACAAAATTCAACATGATAGTCATGATACCATGGTAAAGGATTTTTCATAATTAGAAGTTGCTCACCTTAATCAAAATCTTAAAGAAAATATTGAAATATCCTAATGCCAAGTCATCTAAGGATGTTCCTGAATTTAATACATTTTTTGAACTCAGTATACTAGATGATCAGATTCAAGGTCACAGGAACACTATTCGTAAGTTAAAAGCTCAAATTTCTCAGTTGAAAGCTAACAAAAGTGATGAGCTTCGCACCCTGACCAATTACGGTCTCTAATCTTTCATCTCAGAATTTTTCAATTACTTAAACGTCACCTGACTTGTGCAGAACAACTAGATCATTTTAAGGCTGAAAACGAAAAGGTTAAACAGCACTATCAAGAGATATATAACTCTATTAAAGTAACGTGTGTTAAAACCATCGAAAGGACAACTTCTTTACAAACTAAAATTGAGAATCTAAAGACTCAACTCAAGGGGAAGATGCCATGCGTCACTAACAATGTTGTAACACCAAAGGTTTACTTGCTATTGAGCAAAGTTGCAATTGAGGTTGAACCAATTCCCCCAAGTCAAAGAAACAATAGGAATGTTCAACAGGGCTATCTCAACCATCTTAAGGATACTTTAGATGCTCTCTGCGAGATAGTGGAAGAGGCTAGAAGTAAAAGAACATCTGACAATAGTCTTGAATATGCTTGCGTATACACTAAGACATCTCAGGAATTGTTAGAAAATATGATTGCCTCGTGTCTTAAAACGGTTAACAAAAGAGATAGATACAATGCTAGTACACATACTAAAAGGAAAAAACATGTAACCTTTGCGGAACCATTGGAAACTTCTAATCACAGCACATCAAAACCTGTTCAGCATCCGGAAGTGAAAAAGTCTAATGTTCCCATCAGTCCGTCTACAGAAGTTAACAGTGACACTAAAGCTAGCAGGTCAAAACCTAGGAGCAATATAAAGAATGATAGGACTTCGACAGCTAAAAGTTTCATAAGAAGAAGAAGAAGACCACATAAAGATTAGGAACACTAAGCTGATTTGCACAACAGAATCAGTTGACCAGTAATTAGCCTTAAGCGTACTGTAATTAACTCGATTTCTGATTCTCGCTGCAAGACTTGTACTAAATGCATAATTTTGTCTAATCATGATAAATGTGTTAAGAAATTTTTGAAGTCGTCCAATAAACCCCCAGTCAAGAAAGTTTGGAGAGTCAAACAAGTTAGGCAAACTTGGAAAGAAACAGGAAAACTGTTTGCTAATGTTGGTGATCAATGGAAATTCACTCTAGGAGAACAGTGCCCTTTAACTAGGATTACTAAACCTAAAGTAGTGCCTGTACGACAATGGAAGCCAACTGGTAGGATAATCCCTTTAGGTGAACAATGCCCTGTAACTAGGTCTATTGCATCTACTAGTGCTCCAATTGTTGTTGAAACCCAGGCACCTATGGTTCCTATAGTCCCTGATAATGCTTGCACTAACCAACTGGACCCCAACAGCAATTGGGGATCCGGCACTCCAAACTCTCCATTTTTGTCTGTTTTCAAATGCAGGTCGTATAGATCGTCCTGTGATATTTGGACTCAGGCTGTTCACAACATATGAGGGGAAATCAAATGACGTTTGAACACTGTAGTTCAAGCCTCGAACCTCAATGTCATCAAAATGGTGTCTGCTGACAACACTTTAGGCCCCGCTCTTCAACGAAAGAAAGGTGTACGCTTTAGTGCGCTTTATCTTTGGAAGAGGAGAAATCTTCTTGTTTAAGACCATTCTCATCAACAAGCTTCATGCTTTTCCATGTTTGTTCTGTCATCAAGTGGATCAACGTACCTTTGATTGTAGTCTTATTCACTTGTTCAATCAAAAATGGCAACCTCATATGCAATTTTGATTGGACTTAACTCAACCCTTTAAAATATAAATATAAATATATAAAATATACTTATAAATATATAATATAAGGGATAAGAATCAAAAATCTCTCAATGTAGTAAACCGGGAGTATGATTCCCGGGTCGTTATCCCCAACGAGGAATGCAATTGAAAGTCGAGAGTCGTTTTGATAATCGATGCTTGAATGGAACAAGATTATGATTGGATTTCTAAAGCTACGGGAAAATTAAGGCAAACACTTAAAAACAATTAAGGGAAAAACAAATTTTACTAAAAACGCAAACCGGGAATCCTAAAACGTGACCTAAAAACCCTAAATTATCAAAATTAAATCCTAAAATAATCTTTTTGAATTTTTTAAATCTTAATTGACTAAAATGCTAGAACAAAGAAAACTAGACCAAAAATGGAAGTGACAAGGGCTTAAAAACACTAAAAACGTGAACGAGATTCAATCCCGCTCTTTAAAAAACCAAATTTTGTAATTTTAACCCTACGAAAGCAAATCTAATTTTCCTAATTCCTAAATGTTAAAAGAGAATTTTCTAAAAAAGAATTATATTTTTTTGATTATTTTTCTATTTTTTATGATTTTTTAAAGTTTTTAACAAAATTAATTCACGAAAAATATAAAACTTTAAGCTAAAAATCCTAAATTTTTTCTAAAAATAGCTTATGATAAGCAGAATGTAGGAAAAATGAGAGATCCTAAAGAGCTAAACTAAATAAGCCGGGAAAAATCAAATAAGCACTCGAAGTGCTTATTAATACTAAAACTTAAAAAAAGGGTAAAAGGATTTTAAATGCACCTTGGGACGTAAAAGTCCCAAGGGCGCAGTGCGCAGTGGTTAGAGTTGTGGGTGTTGAGTGTTATAAGAGGGTTGAGGAAGGTTGAGGTTGTGAGTTCTAGCCTTGCTCACTCACAATTTCCATTAACTTTTTTCTAAATCATTAATAAGCTAGAAAACAGCTTAAAAATCAGACAGAATACTCTTAACCATTTTTTTAACTTTTAACACAACTAAATAAGCTAGAAAACTAAGATAAGCTAAAACTAATGAGCTTAATATTGACAGAAAACACTTAAGAGAAATAATGGCTATTTTTACCTAACTAGATAAGCTAGAAAAATTGAAATAGCAAAAACCTGAACCTAATAAGCTACTAACAGCTGAACACTATCCTAATGAGCAAGATTGAACTAAATTTGAGCAAAATCTAAAAGGCATAAGCTAAAAAACCAATAAGCAACTCTTTCCTAAACTGCAAACCAAAGACAGATGGAGCAAACTTTTTAGAGCTTAATTTTTAAATAAGCAAACCGAACCTTTATGAAAATCCTAACTAACCTTAAAGCTCCAGCTTGTAAGCTACTTTTAAACATCATTTTGAAATTCAATTAAGCATTGAAAAATCACAATGAAAAAGCTACTTATGCTGTTTTTGATGTTTTTGGTTTTTTCTATGAAAAGACTAATAAGCTGAATCCTGGACCTAATAAGCTACAAACAACTTAATATTAACCTAATAAGCTAGTTAAGATAGAAACTTAACAAAAACTTATGGCAATAAGCTAAAAATTCTCAAATAAGCATTTTGGTAAAAACTGCATACCAAACAGGCCTTAAGGGCAACTTTAAGCTTAATTCCAAATAAGCAATTGGATCCTTGTGGTTATAAGCCCTACACTTACTTAAACCTTGGCCAAAAAGCTACTAAAACAGGTCTTAAAAATTATTTTGAAAAACAAATGGACAAAGAAAAAACTATTTGAAAACAGCTTATTTACTCAGCTCATGCTGAGTTCACTTTTTATTATGATAAGACAAATTGCAAATTTAAAGTTTAAAAACAGATAGCTGAATGAACTTTTAAAAGCAAAATAAGCTGAAATAGATCTACTACTAACTAAAATCTACTTGTGAACAAAATTTGAAATTCTAAAAACTATTTTTACCTGCTGATTTTTAAGCTACAAATTGGCTATCTGTCTATTTTCTTTACTGATGCAATTGACAACTATACTAACTAAAACTTAAAGTCATTAAGTGCAGGCCTTCAAACTAGATTACTATACTTATAGAACTACAAACTAAGAGCAAAGAAAGCAAAACTAACAGCTTAAAACAGACATGAGCTTAAATTGCTAAAACTAAGACTAACATATCCTAATTACTATTGCTAAATCACTACTTAAGCTGAAAAACTTTATTCAAAACCTTAAATCTAATTCTCATAAACCTCTAAATTAATTTAAAGATCAAATTTAAGGGCTAGTTAACCTTTGACAGCACTAACTTAGTTAGTGCTGTCTAATGCCAAACACCCCTTAAAATCCTTCAACCTCATTTTTGGCTTATGAAAATAAATTTTAAGATACAAGTTGCAAATACCAGATGTCAATTAGCTTATAACTAACCTAATAAACTATTTTCAATAATCAAATAATGAAAAGCTACAAGCTAATGCTATATTTTTGGTTTTTTTACTATTTTATGACTAATATTTGCAAACTAAAGATTTATACTTAAAATTAAACTAGATAAACATCAAATAACAAATATAAGCAGAATTAAGCAAATCTAAACTAAAATAAGCAAGTAATAAGCAATTTAAGCTAGAAATGCAATATTAAAGCTACAAAAGGTAAAGTAAGAACTTACAATAGCCTTAGCTTAAACAAGGCTTACAAATGCTCCAAGTGCTGATCAACAAGCTCCAGTTTATCCCAGGATAAGCTGGTGTGGTCCCGGAAGCCCATCCATTACTGGCTTCCCTTTCATGTTAAGCTTTGGTAATATTTTGAGTGAATTTGAGTATAATAAATTCAACTAAGCTTTAGAGAGCTTAGTTAAGTGAATAACTAGCTTAAGAATAGATTAAAGCTTATGTAAAAGTATTAGAGCTTATAAAATAGTAAAAGCTTATTTGACCATTTTTGCATAAATGTAAAAGTTTGAAAAGACAGTTACAAGGATAAGTAAATTTAAACTTTTATTAATTTAGAAAATGAGTACAAAGCTTGGAATTGAGATTACATTAACCGAAAATTACATAAGCTAAGAACAATTACTAAAAGCTATACTAAGCTACACTAAAAAGCTAGAAAGTAAAAAGATGATCTATTTTGAGTGAGGCGGACTCTCTATTTATAGAGCAAGAACAAGAGAAAGAAAGAATTACTAAGATCTTTCTTCAAACAACCAAACTAACGCTTTCCCTCTTGCATTTTATTTGCCCTCTCTGATTTTTGACCATTTCAGATTTTAATTTTCTATTCTGCTAGATCCATTGGTAATTGGGATCCCCTTTCCCTTGGCCGTTGGATCATAAGGTGAGCCACAAACCGGATTGGCCCAAAAGGCCCCAGCGTGCAATCCTTGGTTTGTCCAGAGTTCCCCTGTGTTGCTTCTGTTTTTTTGGCCTTATTGTTTTTTTTATTTTTTATTATTTATTTTAAAGTGTAAAAATCCAATCTGTTGGTGCTTCCTTAGACCCATAAATATACGCGTGGCCCATTCCTTTGAGTAAACTGGCCAATCAACCAGAGCTCCTTTGGTGGACGTCTCCCCCTTGCTTTTAAGACCACGTGTAGCCTTTTTTGGTAACTATTTCTTGGATCCTTCAAAGCCACATATTAATTGAAAAAGGGAAATAGGTTTTTTTTTTTTTTTTTTTATTATACACCAATTTAAATAAATTGCTTGCGAGGTGAAATTTTTGGGGCCAAGATGAAGAACCAGTTAAAAAAAAAAAACAACCACAACCAGAACAAATTGTATTTGTTACGCCGCCCGATTTATTTGTTTGAAGAATGTTTTTTTGACTGAGCTTGTATATAAAGGGGCCGCTTGCTTTAGGCTTTTGTAAAATCAAAGGGCTTTTTTGGGCTTGGTGGATGATTTTTTATTTTGGGCTTCCGGATAGGTTAAAAATAAGGTATTTTTTTTAAAATAAAACCACTTTTTTAACAAACCGTTTTTAGTTTTATATTTATTTTTTATGGACTCAACCGGTGATATAAGGTTTTTTTTTGGACTTTTTTTTTTTGGGTGAAATTTTAGGGTATTAACTAATTAAATTAAGGACCATTTTTTTTTGGGATATCTTTTTGAAAAAAAGTCCCTTGTCTTTTTTGTGTGTTGGTGGGTGGGGTTGACTCAAGGTTTGACTAAAAAAGTTTTTTTGACTTTTGTGACCCCTTTGCCTAAGAAAACTTCCTCCCGGCTTCCATTTTGTACACACTCTAAATATCCTTTATAAATCCGTTTTTTTTTTTTCCCCGTGTATCGTGTTTTATTTTTTTTTTTTTTTCTTTTTTTTTTCCTTTTCTTTTTTTTTTTTTTTTTATTTTCCTTTCCCGGTTTTTTGAGGGACCTTTTTTTTTTCCCCTATTTCCTTTTTCTTTTTTTCCCTTGTGATTTTTTTTTTTTTTATTTTTTGTTTTTGTTTTTCCGGTTTTGACCTTTTTCTTGTGATTTTTGCAATATTCGTACCTACACATCACAAATGACAAAACAAGCAATATACAAGCATAATTTGCACAATTTGTTCATTTTAGGGTCATTTTTGATATAAAAATGATATGTGATTTCTCACATATCAAGTATACAAGCAAGGATTCGAGTATACGAAGCTTTGAAGCTTAGGGTTTATATACGTTTGGGTGTGAACGAATTTGGGTTAACTACACAATACACATTCAAGACTCAAGGACCCTTTGTAAGTCGAACTAAGCTTCCTTATGTCATATCTCATTTGTTGTTCTTCCTAACTAGTTATATGGGTCGTGTATATTGATAACTAGCAAACCTACGTGAGCATGAACGTGCATGGTTTAACCCATGCTCGGTTCACACTTGGTATGGTGCCTAACATGGTATGAAACAAGGTTTAATATCGAGTTAAGGTCTAAAGCCTTACGTTTAAAATTACAAGGATGGTAATTACTGAAAAACCACCCTATATATTCGAATTATACAAAATCCTATATGTTATTGTCACAAATATGAAATGTCTTGGCTTGGAACGCGTACATTAGCACACTTAGGACGAGTGCCATGTTGATTTAAAGTGGAAAATCAATCTCTAACGGTGTGCTTAATGAAGGATTAGTGGGAAACACCCTAGAATATAATAGTAAACTTACATGGACCCACATTTTGGCTCGGTTAAACCCAACCAGGCCCAAAACAGACCCCGAAGGAGGACTTACAGCTATTATAAGCTCTACGAGCTTATTACGGGGCTAAACATGCTATTGGTACTCACTATGGACCTTAAAATACCATTAGGAACTTGCGAAAACCCTTAATGGGCTTGTTAGCCATTAAAGTGTCCAAACGCACGCCAATAAGCCACAACGAGCTTAAACAGCTTATTTGTGGCCTATACAAGTTTCAATAACCTTATTGGATCTAGACAATTGTTAATGCACTTAATGGACTTGAAGCTAAAATGTTCAAATGCTATTTCGTGGTTCATTATTAGGCCTGAAAGCCCATTTTTTAGCGAGGTTATTTTCTTAATGAGTAAGCCGAACCATAACAACAGACCCTAAAGTGCTTATATAGTAAAAACTAGAACATAAGTTGTTTATGTGTAAACCTTTTTTTAAACTTTTCGAGTTAAGGTTATTAGGCTAACAAGCCCAATAAGCTCGAATAAGCTCACATAAGCTCACCCGAGCTTATTTTTTTAGCCAAAACAAGTCAATAAGCTTAAATGGGACTTAAAAAGGGCTTATGTGCTTTTGGAATCTAAATTGGACCTTTAAATGCTTATTGGACCTTAACTGGGTCCAATCAGGCCAATAAGCTTAATAAGGCCAAATAAGCCAGCCAAGCTTATTTAGAGTTGACAACAGCTTTATGTAATTATGGAGTAAATATAACCAGAAATGTCACTTGTTAGACTTAATTGGCGTAAATGCGATTTTACAAGTTAAAGGGACTAAAAGTTCAATTTGGCAAAACTGAGGGTTAAAACTGCCAAACGCTGATTTTTCAAAGTTAGGGACTGTTTTGAACACTTCTTAAACTTAAAGGGCTTGTTTTGAAAAGTATAAGGCCCAAAAAGAGGTAATTTTGTAAAGTTGAAGGACAAAAGTGTACAAGTGGAAGAAACTAAAGGGTTTAATATGTAAATAGTATATATTTCATAAACCTCGGGGTGTTTTAGTAATTAAGAAAAACCTAGAGTATTTTATAAACGAAAAGTGATTAATAAACACTTAATGAATCGAACGCTGTTATAATAATTATTTTAGGATATAATACGAGTTAAAAACATGACTTAAATATGAATATTATTAACAACACTCTACGTTTCCCAAGACGCCATCCAAGTGAATACAAAAACCAATAAAACATGTGCTCCACCGAAAGTGATTAACAGTATATATGAACTCAGAATTTATTGTGGTTTATAGCAAGCGTCGTTAGCATAAACTTGTAGACTAAAATGCCGTATTTACCTGAGGTATTTGACGGTGTGATCATTGCCATTCTTGGATATATTTTTCATTTTCAAGAGGACTATTTACTAAGGTGAGTTCATAGCCCTTTGTGTTACAATTTATTTAAATGATTTATACATCCTTGGGTTGAGAACATGCTTTTTTTTAGTTTTTACAAATGAGACGCAAGTGTAATTTTTATACTATGATTAGTGTTTGGCCTCAAGTAGCATTAACTACTGAGCCCTTTATATGCAACTGTCAATTACTAGTTGTGAGCGCGAATGTTATAAATAATCTATTTGGGATTAAATCCCCGTTGGGTGAGTAGCGCTCACTTAGTGCGGTTTGCAAGACACCAACGGTAATACCATGTCGGATTTGGGATGTTGCGTGTCTCAAACATCATTCTTACGAGCATAATATTTGGTAATTTATTGCATTCATACATGTCGAGCTTCAGTGTCATGGCTTAGGAAAAACATAATTACTTTCTATGATGTTTTGCATCTGTTGCTTACTTCATACACTTGGCAATCGAGCGTCAATACTATGATTTACACTATACTATGAATTCACCAACTTTATGTTGATATTTTAAGCATGTTTTCTTAGGTCAATAAGGCACGAGGTGCTCAGATACATTTGGGGTCACTTTTTGGAAAGAGTCAGTACTAAAGATTTAGGCGTATTACATTTTGGGAACAATTTAAAGCCATGAGCTTATGTAATGAACAAGCATTTTGTTAATCCAATGTATCTTTTTAAAACGACACGTTTAGTGGTCGTTCTCATATCTTGTGCTATTGATCTATGAAGTAACGCCCTCGGATATTCAACATTCCGCTGCTACCTAGATTTGGGGGTGTTACAGATTGGTATCTAGAGCCAAGGTTATAGAGAACCAGGACAATAGTTTTTTGTTTGGACTATAACCATTTTCAAACACTGTATTCACAAACGGGGTTTGCACGGGACATACATACATTACTTGTTTGCATCTAATATATGTGCTTACATGACATACACTGTTTTAGCATTAGTAGTTACTAAGTGCTTACATGATTGATATACGCGTATATAAATTATACTACGTATATTACTATAAGAGTCTTATAAGTAATACTTATATAAGTTATTTTTGCTTTTTGCATTAGTCATGTCTTCTGCATCATCTGCTGTTACCTACACTTCCGTCTACACCGATTCCGAGCCAGGCATGGTCTTCTAAGGAGCCGATGAGGAGATATCCGACGGAGGTTCTCCACGAGTCATTGTGTACTGATACGATGGACTCCCTATGTAGCCGGTAGCCCCACCATCACCGGATTACATACCAGGCCCAGAGGATCCACAAACACCACTAGTACCACAAGACGAGGATGAGCGTGAGCCTATGTTCATACAGCCACATGATCCTGACTACGTGCCAGAGCCTATATATCCTGAGTATATACCATTGGAGGATGAGCATGAGTTTCTGGCTTAGGAGCAGCCATTACCTCCTGTTGTTTCACCTACTGCTGAGTCACCAGGATATGTTGTTGAGTCGAATCCAGAAGAGGATCCAGAGGAGTATGAGGATGATGAGACAGAGGATGGTCCGGTTGACTATCCAATGGACGGGGGAGATGATGGAGATGATGATGACGGCGATTCATCTAGCGATGACGCCGATGATGAGGACGAGGAGGAGGGGGAGGAGGAGGAGGATGAGGAGCACTTAGCTCCGGCCGACTATACTGTTGTAGTACCTACTGTTGAGCTGGTTTCCCCACCCGAGGGAATAGAGCCTGTTATACCACCACCCTCTACTAACATTACTACCACTGGAGCTAGGATTACTGTCCGGCTTCAGACTTCCATATCCCTTCCACCAAAGGCAGAGGTTGAGAGAATTCTAGCCATACCTACTCCACCACCATCACCACCATTCTCACTATCACCACCCTCTGCAGGGGAGCGCCTTGCTAGGTGCACGGCCCCACCTGCACTTTCATCACCACCACCTGTGCCATCACCATTACTACCATTATCTGGGTGTCTAACCCAAATCCTGACACTCAGGATAGCCTCCACTCAGGCCCTGATTGATGCGGTTACTGCCGCATTACCATCACCTCCACTACCACCACTACCACCATCTCTATACATACCACCACCTGTTGACCATAGGGATGATCTTCCCGAGTCCGAGCAACCACCTCGCAAGAGGTTGTGTTTTTCCACTCTAGGCTCCAGGTTTGAGGTCAGGAAGAGTTCTACTGCTAGACCTACTGGAGGTCGGGGGATAGATTATGGGTTTATCAGCACTGTAGATACTGAAGCGAGACAACAGGGGATTAGTGAGGTTGGGTATGGTATTAGGGATACTTGGGTAGATTCGGCATAGGCAGTTCCTGAGATAGCACCTATGACCGTGGGAAAGGTCAATACTAGGGTTATAGAGCTTGCTGAGCTCCATGAGCGTGATACACATGACTTGTATGCTTTACTAGAGGATACTCAGGATGGTAGGACTCGTATATCACAGCGAGTCGCTATGGACTCACAGCGGGTCGACTTACTTATGGGGGATAGGATGACTCTCCAGGAGATAGTATGGATTATGGAGGAGGAGGCCTATGCTTCCCGAGAGGCTTAGGCTCACTCGATAGGATTGAGTCAGGCGACCCATCAGGAGCTTCAGACCCACCGTGATCATGTGTATGCACACGAGACCCATATCCAGGCACATCAGGCATAGCTACAGCTGCAGAGTACTCTCATTTAGATACAACACCAGGTATATGAGACTCGTTTCCAGATGCAGCAGGCTGAGATGGCAAAGCTTTGAGAGACTAACCATAGGCGTCAAGCACAGATGGCAGAGACTCTCCGAGTGAAGAAAGATATGAGGCGAGAGATGAGTGACATGCAGGCTGAGTTGTTAGCACATCAAGAGCAGCAGAGGAGAGCTAGACAGCCAGGACCAGATGCTAGGATTCCAGATCATCAGGATGCTTCTGGGGATGCTGACAGTCACGTCTAGTAGTTTATGTTATTATCTTGCTAGGTCATTGTACATGCATGTTAAGTATTAGGGGTT
>BQNB010001582.1:69878-133477 GCA_026074375.1 Tanacetum coccineum | reverse complement strand
CGGTTTTTGGTATTCTGCTTTAACCTTTGCGCAAGTCATACACTTTCTCACATATGTGGCAATTTCTGCTTTCATGTTGGGCCACCAGTATAGCTTCTTCAAATCTTGGTACATCTTGTTCGATCCAGGGTGGATCGAATACTTTGACGTATGCGACTCGTGCATAATCAAAGATCTCAAGTTACTAAAACATGGTATCCAACTTCTATTCTTCAAACATAACATTCCGTCAGCACGTGGCTCCAAATTCTTAATCATGCCACACAAATCTTCTGTTTCATAATTCTCTTCCTTTCTTGCCTCAACCAGAGCATTCAAGATTTGCACAGGGAAGTTTAAACCAATTGTCATAACCAAGGCTCGAACTCGTAGTGGCTTAGGTCTACTCTTTCGGCTCAACACATCAGCCACCACATTCGCCTTTCCCGGGTGGTAACGTAACTCACAGTCGTAGTCACTTAACAGCTCTAACCATCTACGTTGTCTCATGTTCAACTCTTTCTAATCTAGAATATGTTGCAAACTCTTATGATCAGTGAACACAACGCACTTCATGCCTGAAAGGTAATGTCTCCACATCTTGAGAGCGAACACCACAGCTCCCAGTTCCAAATCATGTGTCGTGTAGTTCTTCTCATGGATTTTGAGTTGGCGGGATGCATAAGCTATGACTTTCTCCTTCTGCATCAACACTGCGCCTAATCCCTTGTGAGAAGCATCACAATATACTACGAAGTTTTCACTTCCTTCGGGCAATGCCAAAATCAGTGCACTACATAACTTTTGCTTTAATGTTTGGAAAGCAGTTTCCTCCTTTTCACCCTAATTGAACTTTACACTTTTCTGAGTCAGCTTCGTCATAGGCTTGGCAATCTTGGAGAAACCTTCGATAAATCATCGGTAGTAACCAGCAAGACCTAGAAATTGGCGAATTTCTGTTGGAGTCTTGGGTGATTCCCAATCCTTGATTGACTCAATCTTCGCAGGATCAACGTGAATGCCTTCACTATCAATCACGTGTCCAAGAAATTGTACCTTCGACAGCCAAAAGTCGCACTTCGAGAACTTGGCGTACAATTCTTCCTTCTTGAGCAACTCCAAAATTAGTCTAAGATGTGCATCATGTTCTTCCTTGGTCTTCGAGTAGATCAAGATATCATCGATGAACACGATCACAAATTTATCTAAGTATGGTCTGCATACCCGGTTCATCAAGTCCATGAATACTGCCGGCGCGTTAGTCAACCCGAAAGGCATCACTTGGAACTCGTAGTGACCATAGCGGGTCCTAAACGCCGTCTTTGGGATATCCTCATCATGCACTTCTGATTTGGTGCGTAACCAGACCTCAAGTCGATCTTTGAGTACACAACTTGACCCTTATAATTGAATTCAAACACGTCGTCGATTCTCGAAGTGGGGTAAAAGATTTTTCACAGTATCTTGTTAATATTCACGGTAGTCGATTACACATTCGGATAATAGAGTCGTCTTTCTTTGACATAACAAAACCGGAGCTCCCCGGGTGAGGAACTTAAGCCTAATAAATCCCATTCGGAAAGTTCTTGTTATTTGAGTAGACATTTATTTACCATCTCCGACGGTGGCTAACCTATACGTGGCTCGAGCTACAGGTTCAGCACTGGACTACAAGTCAATTTGAAATTCGTACTTGTCGAGTGGGTGGAAGCCAAGTAAAGCTTGATTCTTGGAAAAACTTCAGCGTTGGAAAGTCCCGTACAGTTGGCACGTCTTCAAGTCGCTTTCTCTTCCAACCTTGTCTTTGTTTCCTTCAACCGTAACCTGTTGCCAGAAATAGTTGCAACCTTTTCTCTATAAACTTCTGGGCCTTTTCCACATGATATAATGCTCAACATTTGATTTCTTCATCCTTGTCACCTTGTCTCCTTGAACGATCAGAATTTCATTTCTACAAAGTGAATAACGCACTATCTTCTCGTCACAGAAATCACTGCATGATTCTTTGCTAACCAATCCATGTCGATGATAACGTCGAAACTACCCAACTCTATTGGCATCAGGTCGATATTAAATGGATGTCCTAACAATCCTAATGTATAGCCCATAAACACAGTGTTGGTTTCTGAAGTCCTTCCGTCAGCTAGTTCGATAGCGTAGCTAACATCTAAAGCATAGGGTGTGATGTCTAGCAATGCACTAAAAACATTTAATACGAAACTCTTATCGACGCCAGAGTCAAATAACATATAAGCATGATGATCGTTAAGAAGGAACGTACCGGTGACAGTGTTAGAACCTGGGTTAACGTCACCTCCTCCTAGTGCATATTATCTGCCTCTTGCATCAGGAACACTTGCTTTGTTTCCACGGTTTTGGTTCTTGACTCTGGGGCAATATTTCCGGTAATGTCCTTATGCTCCACACTCAAAACAAGTCACAACCCTCGGATTCACTATTTGGCCTCTCTGGGTGGGGGTAGTGGGATTGGTAACCCTGCAATTTCTGGTCAAATGTCCAACCTTGTTGCACTTTCCACATCTTATGGTGCAGGGGCCTACATGATGAAGCTTACACTTGTTGCAGAAAAAGGCATGTACTCATATTTCTTCTCCTTATGTTACCAACCCACTTAGGCTCAGCAACAATCAGGCCCCCAGTAATTACTGTCATTTGTGGGTGTTTGTTGCTTACACATGTTTGGTTTTCCTATTTGTTGTATAATCTCTCTTGTTCACTGCATTTCTCACACATAACCCTCAACTTTTGAAACCATCAAGTTGTTGGCAATTCGAAGAACAGCATCTTGTTTCTTGTAGGTTCTGCAGCAATCACATTCCTGTAATGTTTATCGGGAAGACCCCCAATGAATTTCTCCACCCGATCGTTCCTCCTCGGAACCATTTTGTGCACATCAGTGGTGGTTCCTGGAACATTTGAGTGTAAACTTAGCGATTCATTGTATTTTCAACCGACAGATTCCACAACTTTGCGTTTCCATCATTTGGATCTCATTTCTCTGATGCAATACACTTCAGTCATCAGTTTTGTATTTCATCAGCTCATCTCCATGACAAAGCGTAGCGGCAAGTCATTCTGTGGTTCTCTTGTTGTGAGTTACACCATGTTAGTGCACAGTCGAGTAAGGTACAAGTTGTATACTTCACTTTTTATATTCTCTCCGGAACAGTTTCTGATGTGAAACAGAGTCCCATCTACTCACAAATCCACCTTATCAGACCCATACCACTCCTTCGTTCCTTAAAAACATTGTTGGGGTTGAACACTTCATGAAGTCCTGGTAGGTACATCACGAGGCAACCAACCTATCGCCTCCGTCCATTCACTATTGTGTTCTCATTAACCAGTCACCGAGTGTCGCCTCCATTGTTTCATTTTCATTTACCATTTCCATTACGCATTTCGCATTGTCATTTCCCATTTCCCGTTCCATTATTCGTTTCCAAACATTGTTATTCCATTCCCGATTTCCATTATCGTTTCCATAAATATTCCCATTCCTAAGTTCAAGATTTTGGTTAACTTAATGAGCTTCTAGAGATAGCGTTCACATACGTTTATCGATCATATTCTTCAATTGCGGCGTGGGTCATCCCAGAACGAGTGTTTGTCATTGTTCTACATCACAATACACAACCCATAGTGAGATTTTTGAAACGAATATACAGCATCAGGTAATGATAATTTAATACATGCTATGAAGAAAAATTTAATTGTATCACGTTTGCCAGGAAAAATAAATAACATTATAGATAAATAAACGAGAGAATCAAAACAAGCTTTCCATTTCATAAATAAAAGCATAATTCGATTACAACCCAAATCCAAAATAGGTTCATGATCCACAATTATTTACTGCTAATACCTAGACCAATACCATATGGCCCTAATGTCCTACTGATCAGGGTGCAACTAGACTATGGACGAAAGCCAAAACGCCTCCCAAGATACGACTCCAACCTCCTAAGTCTCCCTCGAGCATCATCACGATCCCTACGAATCTGACGAAACTCCTCCTGTGAAAGGGACATATGAAGACGACAGGCTGCCACAAACACATCGCCCCTCTCAATATCCAACATAGCACGAACCTTAGGTTCTCCCAACCTCAAGTATAGATCATCTCAGCTCATCCTAGCCGCTTGTCTTTCCACTAGCTAACAACTATCGGAAGACCCTCCAACCACCGTCTTTGAGCAGTCTCAATCCCGACAATACTATCAAAACGAATCTCAGACATGTGATGGTAAAAGTCACGCACAGCATCACTCAAGTCAACCGGCGTATCCTCGACAGGACCGATACAATGCCTATCCCTATTGCCCAGATGATCGGAGAATCCTCCCCACTGGCTCTACAATCTCCTCCACAACTAACGGTGCCAAGTCATAGGGTCGAAACCACCTCAGCCCGTAACTCTAGCGCTGGCGTCAGCCTCCTACAACCTCTGTGTCATCCCTTTGCATCCCTATGGTCAATCCCAACATGATCTCCAACCTCATCCCCATCACCAATACCTAACTCCATATCAACCCCAGTCCCTGTAAGACCAACCTCGGCATCCTCCTCTATGCTAGCCTCCGATGAATATGAATCTCTAAACCTCTTACGAGGTGGTGAGAGATCAGCACGAGTAGGAGCTAAGGATCCCGTAACTGGCATGGATAATGGTGCTGAATCAACCGGTGATCTACATCTCTTACGAGATGGTCCAGCAGAATGTGAAGATAAATGCATGGGTCTCTCTGATGAATCTCCTGAATGATTACCGATTAGTCGGTGGGTACCAAGTAGATAATGGAGCAGCACACCAACGACGAAATGCCTCACTACATCGTGGTGCTCTCCTCGGAGGGTAACACAATCTGGGTGATACATCTCTAGTCGAAGATCCCGAATGAGCCTGATCTGGCGCATCCAATCCCAAAGAATGAACTGGCGAAGAATCCGAAGATGAACTGGAAGAAGATGAGTGATGATCTGGAGATAACTGTGTTAGTGATGCATCCTCGATGCTAATCTGCGAGCATGGTAAAGGTCTAACTATCTCTTCCTTGCAAGTCAACAACTTACGGTCTGATCCCGATAAGAATTGGGTGCGGTTAAGGTCGACCAAAAGAAAAGTAGCCTCCCTGGGTCGGATAATATAGTCGCGACCGAGCGACGAAACCCCGGGATTGGGTAGTAACAGGAGAGCAATAGGAAACCCATGTATGAGGATGGACGTTGCTGTTATCCATAACCCGCTCCTCCACGAGCAACGTAGCAAAAAACATAAGGGTCCCTGCAGTGGTGGGCCATCAGGAGAATCATAGGAGCCCTCAGAAGAATCTGTGGTATATGAAATGGTGAAATAGCTGGTAGCGGGGAATGTGCTCTGGTGAATCATCTCATACATGGTGAATCAGATTTGGAACCTGTATAATGGAACCAAGCCACACAATCCAGTGGTGAAGCGACAAGAGTTCGTCCTCAACCCAAAGGATCGGCAGAGGAAATAACAAGAGGCAGATTATAAAAGTCTCCTGGAGCCACACTGAAGTAGAAGGAATAACATTATGTAAATCACTCAAAATAGAATAACCCGAGAGGGCGTGATCCCACTCTCCATCATCCGAAGAAATCAGGAAGACATAATGATAGCAGAAGCTGACATAACCTGTACAAGCAAAAGTTTATATAAATCTCCTTTATATGAACCATGCAAGCATAAGAAATGCTAAAATTGAAAGGCAAGGTAAATATGGCAATAAAATAATACTCTTATACGATATATGATAGAATCTCATTTATATAAACGTCAGCAAGGTAGACAACAAAGTAAGCCACAATTTTAGAGGCACATATGGATCAACATACTGGTTATAGACCAGACCTAGTTATACGTTACCATGAGGTTCTCTTAACCCTTGGCTCTGATACAATCTGTCACAACCCTCCCCAAAAACGAGTGGCCTAGACGTAAACGTTCCGAGGCTGATGATCGTCATAAAATCCGATCACAAAGCAATAAAGAAGCCGACCCACTTAATCATAGGACGTTTTAAAAAGTTTACATCGTGTTGCATAAAATAAATAGATTAAGTTTTTTACAGCCCAAATAATTAAGTTTTAAAAGTATGCGGAACATAAACAAAGTTTTAGTAATTGACAACGAGTAAATAAGTCTTGAAAATGGCGGATCTGTCACATAGCACATAGACTCCACATAGCACATGCAAGAATCAATCCAAGCTAAGCACCTGGAGAAAACCATTTTAAAAAACTCAAATTAATGTTGGTGAAAGTTTCATAGGGTTTTAAGTAATACAAGAGGTGGACTACAAGATTTCAAAACGTATGTGACTACAAAACTGAATACAGCATCACATCATAAAGTATACACTGTTGCAACTAAGCTCATGACACTGAAGCTAATTAATAAACAGGGCGAGTGCTACATCCTGTCGCATACTAATCCTGCCCTAAACCGGTGACCCAAACCAAAGACCACCATAAATGTACAATCGACTTGACAATATCCGATTGAGTTCTTCTTAAGTGGAACCAAAGCGGATAGGATAATTAGTCCTCAATTAATCTATCTATTCACAAACGCGAGCTCCCTCAACCACCGTACCATCCCTTCCTTTCGAGAAACTATACATTTACATGATAAGTTGGCATGTAGTAGGTTTTGTAAGCATCTTAGGCAACACATAAAACAAAGTAAAACTCGCGTAAAGAACTGTGCACAATTTAAAAGTCGCAAACCAATTGTTTCTCACCCCCAAATATAATAAGCGTTTGGAAATCATAAAAATGTGGGCTATGAACTCACCTAGCAAGGGTCAGCGATAACCACAACAAAAGGGAGAAGACACATATAGGAGGTCATAAGCCGCGACCTAGAGTAAGTATGGTAATGACTTAGCATTCGTCAAAGAATACAATTAGCGAACATCCATGTTATCATCATTTAAAGCATCCCAAGTGTGTATTGCGTTTCAAGTAATAAAGGAGACTTTGAAACTTTTACCATGCTTAGTTAAATCCACACTCGCAAAAGGTTACTGATATTTTGAGGTTATGTCCTGTTAGTAAACTTTTTAGTTTCAAAACGTGATAAGCAGCGTCCCCTATTTTCTTAAGTTTCCAATATATTACAAATCGAGCAATAGACAATGCTAATCCAAGCCTAGATCCTATTTTAAATCGCCTAAATGTCCGTTTCGTACCATTTTTAATAATCCTACTTTTTTCATTAAGTTCGCCACCATATCAAATACCTTTCATGACATTTTCTATTGTTACTAACTAATTACGTAACATTCCTTATATGTTTCCGCTTGCATTTAAACACATCCACAAATCGTCCGAAGCAGTGCCCGAAACCCCCTTTTATTATTCTCCGCAAGCATTAATTAAAGTTTTCGCCTTATAAAAATATATTTTTTCCGATTTGTGGTAAAAATGTCTCTCGTTTTTGACTTTTAGGCTAAGCGGTTGCCAACATTATAGTAAAATCTCATTTCGGACAACTTTCGTGTTTTATACTTAAGCCGATTCGGACCCGAAGGGCTCCGAATCGCCCGTTTTAGCTGCTGATCTGGTCATTACTATTTCCATTTTCGCCGAAAAATGTTTCGAGTTTCATTTTGGCCATAACTTGGCCGTTTTAAGTCCGATTTTAAAGTGTATTATATGATAAAATAATCTATTCCGAAAAATGAGCACTAAAGAAACTACTTTTACGCCTAATGAAAACATTTTTAAGTCGCTCAAAACCACCAAACTAATTCGGGGACAAAGCAGTTTTAGTTATTTGTCGGAAATATGACCAAAAATCAACCCAACTCGCATATTAGTGCCTAATCTAGTTCAACCTTTATTTACAACTAATCCACCACAAAACTAACCTTAATCCAACCTAATCTCTATTGTTGCAACTCTCATCAACTCTCAATCTCACCAAGAACATATTATAAAACATAAACATAAAGTGGTAACAATATTTACTTCCATTTTATAAGAGATGACAAATATTAACTTATTTCTTTTGTAAAAATTTACACAAACACATGGATCTTTTATGAACAACATAGATCTATAAATAATGGATGAAACCAAACAAAGATTCAAGGAACACTTACAAGTCAAGAAGAGCAAGTAGCAAAAACACTAGATCTATACCCACAAACTATAGATCTATAAAAACCCCAAATAATCTTACAAACCCTAATTTTGTAAGTCTTGGAATCAAAGAATTTATGCTTCACAACACCTTAGATATAACTAGGAATGAACTTTAAACACTTGGATCTTGCTAGAAATCAAAAGAAACTGATGGTGGTATGTTGGTGTGGTGGGCCAGTGAGCTAGGGACACTATGGGAAAAAAGGGGGAGAAAGAAAATTTATGAGGCTAGTGAATTGTTAATAACCCTAAGTGAGATAAGTGTAGGGGTATTTAATAGGATCATGTTAGGGTTTTGTGGGTCATAGTTCAAGTCATGTGGCTTGAACCACTCCTTCTTGGCTCACCATAGGGTGCGTCCGGTTTTGGGTTCACAAGGCAAGACCACACAAAATTTTTACTAGTCAAGGTTCACTCAAGATGGATATGGTTCAAAGTCACTAGTCAAATGTGTAAGAAAATAGTATAATATGCACATGCAAGTTTTTGTAATGATAATATACTCATAGAGTGACATCTACATGGTGTCAATTATCCAACTTTACATGCACACAGGGTGAGGCTTCAAAATAAGATGCCAAATCTTTAATTTAGAGTTCAAGTATACTTGTTGTGTAGTTTTAAGGGCGCCACATTTATTGTGCTAAGGAGACATGAGATGAGAAACGAAATTTTTTAGTAGTAACAATAGAAATACGATAACCTTAGTTTACACTAAAAGATTTCGAGGCTTCCTCCGGGGTTCCGTTTTGGTCCTAAAACGCGAAAAACGCAATTTAAAGGAAAAACCCTAAAGATTTATATCGAAGTGATTAAAAATCATAACAACAACCCCATGAAAGCTAAAAAACACATATAATGCATAAATTCAATTTATAACCGTGATCGGAACGAAACACTATCGTCCGTAACGATTCTTATTTATTTTTTCTTATTTAGTTCCCCGGTAAACTGTCATATTTAAACGTAACGTATAAAAATTAAAGTAGATGACCGGAGTGGGTCGGAATACTAACCGGGATTTTACGGGGTGTGACAAAATTCACACTAGAAAGCAAATATGCTCAAATAAGCTTATGGCAAAACCAAATAAGCTAAAATGAGCTTATACTAACCTAAATAGCTAAACTAAACATAAATAAGCAATACAATCAGCAAATAAGCTAAAATAAAAGAAATAAGCACTCATGTGTAAACTGATTACCAAACACCCCTTTAAGGCACCATTTGAGCTTAGTTAGTATCACTAATTATAAAGATCCCTTATGGACTTTTGGCTTATTACCTAAAAAGTATACCTAGAATACTACTTAAAACAACTTTCAAGAAGCATTTTGAAAATCAAATAAGCAAAGAAAAAGCCTGATTAAAAAGCTACTTAATCTAACTTAACTATGTTTTTGATTTTTAAGTAAAAGATGTGCGGGTTGGTGGAGAAGCAATAAAAAAAAAAATAAAAAAAAAAAAAAAAAAAAAAAAAAAAAAAAAAAATTAAAAAAAAAGAAAAAAAAAAAAAATAAAAAAAAAAAAAAACCAAAAAAAAAAAAAAAGAAAATAAAAAAAAAAAAAAAAAAAAATACAAAAAAAAAAAAAAAAAAGGAAAAAAAAAAAAAAAAGCTAAATCCTAACCTTATTAGAGCTATGAAATGACTAAATATTAATCTAATAAGCTAATTTGAACAGAAATTTAGCAAAAACTAAAGGCTATAAGCTAGAGATCTAAAATAAGCACTTAAGCTAAAACTACAATCCAAACAGACCAAACAACATCTTTAAGCTTATTTTTAAGCCCAACAAACAAGACCTTATTAAATCTACTATAATACTTTGAACCTAGGCCAAAACAGCTATAAACACAGCTTTTTTAGACAAACATTTTGAAATTCAATTACTCAATGAAAAAGTGACTTGAAAACAGCTTATTGTACTTAGAACACTTAGTAACTTTTGGTTTTGAAAATGAACAATGCATATTTTTAAGGCTAAAAACATATATCAAAATAAGCTAATTATTGAAAAACAATTTAAAAACTAATGTAATAAACCTATAATGCTACTTGTAAACCTAATTTGAAAGCTAAAAAACCCGGTTGTTAACCTCCACTGAAAATTAAGATTAAAAATGGCTATTTTTTTTGTTTTTCTTATCTGATGCAATTGACACTTTAACTCTAAAACTTTGAAATAACTAGTGCAGACCTACAATCTAATTTCTAACATCTATAAATCATATAACTAAGAGTAAATAAAGCAAAACTAACAATTAAAACAGACTTGACCCTAAGATGCTAATGAAACTGATAAGAACTTATCAAATTCAACCTAGTAACTATCAACTTAAGGAAAACTAGACTAAACCTATTTAAACTTATTAATCCTACTCTTATAAACCTAAATTTTGAGATTAAAAATGAAATTAAAGGACCAAATGGTCAATAGCAGTACTAACTCTCAGTTAGTACTGCTATGCCAAACACCCTTTTAACTAGATTATCTTAACAAATATCAAAACAAATCATGATTTTAATCCATAGACTTTAAATCCAGATATTCAAACTCACTAATTATCATCCAATAACAACATTTAAACATTAAAATCAAATTTAACAACTATGATTAACACTATGCTAATATATTTTTAATTTTTAATGATTTTTAGACGAAATATGAAAAACTATGATCTAAACTATTAAACTTAAAAACAGATAATCAAGCACATGTAATAAGCACAATAACACAATATTAAGCACAAATAAGCAAGATATAAGCTGAGAATAAGCAAATGTAATTTTAAGCTAAAACTTAAAAAGAAACATGAACTTACAAGGAGCCTTTACGTAAACAAGGAAAATATGCTCGAGGAGCTACTCAACAGCTCTAGCTTATCTAGAAGACATCTGTAAAAGTCCTATAAGCTCTTCCAAGGTAAGCTTATCATCCAATAGCAACCAAATCCATATTTAGCATAAGGTAAACTGATTTTAAATATGTAAGTAGATTAATGATCAAATTTACTTATATCTTAGCTTATAGCCTAAAGAATGAGCTTTTAGATCAGACATACGTAGAAGCTTAAGAAACAGTAACAGCTTGATTTGAAAACCATATTATAGCATATTAAAGTTAAAACGGATTAAAACTCAGTTTGATAAGTAAACTTGAACTTTTATTAATAAAAACATATTACAAAGCTTTTAAATGAAAATTACCAGTATTTAAATGACATTAAGGTGAAAATTACAATAAGCTACAAGCTAATTTTTACACTACTCCTAATTAAGATTTTTTTTATGTGAGTGGGGATGCCCTTGTATTTATAGCAGGATAAGGAAGCTTTCAGGTCTCCAAGTCAGTTAGACGCTCCCTTGATCTTGTCCCTTGAATCATTCTAATCATTGGATCCATTTTCTCTACCGTTGGATTGATTTGATGAGCACATGGATTGCCAACGTGGCATTTCGTGTGTCAGACTCCTTTGTGCTTCTTTTGCACTAGATTTAGTGCAAAATCTCAATCATTGGTGTGTTTCTTTCATATATCCGCGTGTCCTTTCTTGTGCACTTAGACCAATAAGGAGCTTTTGTGACTTCTAACTCTGTCAGCTCGTCACTTGGTGCTTGAATTGTTGAGCTACGTCCTCAATTAGAATTAACCCCTTGTTTTTTAGCAGGGTAAATGATGGAAGGCTAATACCCGCGTTTTTTTACTTTTAGACGTTAGTTGGGGGGTGTTTGACTCGGGGGTTTGGGTCGTTGACCTGGGTTGTTTATTAAAATGATATTAGGTCGTGGGATTATATGGGCTCAGGTAAAGGGTTAACAGGTTTATGTTTTTTGGTTTTATAAGAGATTTAACGAACCCGTTTAGTCACTTAAGTAAAAAAGATGATACGGTGTTATTAGGGCTTAATGATTTTTTTGAGTAATTTATTTAACTTTAAGGACTGATTTGGTATTTTTAAGAATTTTGTCTTTTTGTGATTGACCAATGTTGACCAAGAGTTGACTTTGTTGACCATTGATAGCAATCTTCCGGCTCTTTTGTACCTTTTCCGTTCCCGTGTTTGTGTTTGTCCGGCTTTGACCGTTTTCTTGTGATTTTTGCACTATCCGTACCTACATATTCACAAACAACAAAATACATAAATACAAGCATATTTTTGCATATTTTGATCATTTAATGGCCATTTTTGATATAATAAGGATATGTGATTTCTCACATATCAGTTGGTCGTATCCTGATGCTCCTCTGTTAAATCTACCATGATTTTTGCTGTTGTTTGGGAAGGGTCTACCGAATTCTCCATATTTAAATTCCTCCATACTTTTTACATCCTCGTTGAGAGGACATTCTTTGTCAAGATGAGCTCCCCCACAGGTTTGACATCCTACTTGGATCGCATGAACGTTCTCCTTAAGCTTCTTCATGTCAGGACCCAAGCTATCTAGCTTATTTACAATAGCAGCGATACCTTCATAATTACTACTATTATCAATATCCCTGCTAGATGAACCATCATGCCACTTTTCGGAGTGGTCAGCCATGGTTTGAATGGCCGTCAATGCTTGAGCAGGTGTCATGCCAGGAATTGGCCCTTGCGAGTTAAGCAGTTGGCGGTTCATAGTGCTTAGACCATTATAGAAGATATTCACCTTCTGATAGCTATTGATGTCATGAGTTGGGCATTTATAAAGCAGGTCATTATACCGTTCCCAAGCTTGGTATAATGTTTCGTCACCTTCCTGCTTGAAATTACGGATGTCTTCAAGCAGCTTGGTGATCTTTAATGGTGGACGGTACCTTTGGATAAAAGCTTTCTTAAGAATATCCCAGGAATTGACGGTTCCTGGGGAAAGTCTATCTACCCACCTTTTAGCGACTCCAATGAGTGTAATGGGAGAAACTCGTAGCATGACTGCGTCGCGTGTTACTCCTGAAATGTTGAATAGGCTGACGATGTCTAAAACTCGCTCTACATGCTCATGAGCATCGTCATTCTTGTTTCCGGAAAAGGTGTCCTCCCTCAATTCTCGCATGAATTGACTCTATATTTTGAAATTCACATTGCCATTGACTTTGGGTTTAACCACGCCTGGTGCCTGGTTCCCTTGAGTCAATGTTAGGTATTGTTCCATGGTGAGGTCGTCGATCTCTCCCTTAGCCATGATGATTCTTGAAATGCTTATCAACAAAACTTAGTAATAAAAGAAATCAAACTATAACTAATTTTAGCTCTCCGGCAGCGGCACCAAAAACTTGATGCGTAAAATTGTTTTAAATAATTATTTGCCAAGTTTTAAATTTATAAAACTCGTCTACCGATACACGCACTAACGGGCAGAGAACCCGGTTGTAGGTAGTGCAGTAGTTGGTAAATTCGAGGTCGTCCCAAGAGCTAAGGGCACTAGTTCTAATTTGATTTTTGTCACATTTGGAAAATGGTTTTAAGATTAATTTTGAAAACTTAAGAAAAGTAAATTGATAGAAGAAATTAGGGAGAAAGGAGCGCTAGCCTAGCCATTTCATTACTACTGATATGATTACGTTTTCCTATGCAATGTTCACTTATAAGTTTCATTGGTGGATCTAATATCGACATACCCGAATTGGCATTTGAGTTATGTCCTATACTTACTCTGCGATCCCAATTCCCCTAGGAGCACACGGGCAAGGCATCCAAGTTTGTAGTGGTTAATCCCCAACTATCCTTAAGACCAATTTTATAATCTATACAGATTATTAACCCTCTCTGAAAGAGTTCTGTACTTTTTAAGTGTTTAATGTGACCAAGGCGGTAACAAGATTAATTCCCACACTAGGGATAGGTCCCAAACTACCCTAGTACCCCACTAATCCCATGTTTAACCGGTAAGTCTAATAACATGACTAATAAGATCCAAGCCACCCTCTACACTACCAAAACCCAAGGATCAATGGAAGGCTATAAGGATATCCAATAAAACCGTAATTAAACAGAAAATAACAATCATAACAACAGTAAATACATTGCTAGGCCAGCACTAAGAGTGCTTAGCCACTCATAGCAACAGTAAGACAAGAAGTAAATGAAGAAATCTTAGATTGATAATTCATAATTCTTATAAACTGAGTTTTTGAATGATTAATGCTAAAATGAAGTACAGTGATCCTCCCTTTGACTTCTGGTGGAATGCTTCGTCTTCAATTTTGCAAGCATCACAAAAATATTTATCATATTTTAGCTTAGGTAAGTTTCTAACTAATTCTTTAGATGACAATGATTGAATTAAACGCATATTTGCGTGACCAAGTCTTCTATGCCATAAGGTAGAATTATCGACTACCATGACGAGACATAATTTGTCTTGAGACTTATTTCCTAATTTCATTACGTATAAACCATTTTTCCTAATCCTATTTCCTATAATTTTACCATCTTTAATTATTTCACTACCTTCTTCCGTGAATAAGACTTGACACTTGTTGTCACAAATTTGACCACACTAAGTAAGTTAAATGTTAAGTTATCTACGTGTTCTACATTAGATATAGTAAGAGAGTCATTATAGATCGTACCTTTGCCTATGATCTTTTCTTTTAAGTTACTTCCAAAAACAACATTACCTCCGTCGTATGCTTTGTAGGTAGAGAATAAACTCTTGTTACCGGTCATATGTTTGGAGCAACCACTATCTTTGATCCACTCATTCGGTTCCAAGCATGTTCTTAAGCATACATATTTTAACAAAAACAAATTCAAACGTTTGGTCCCCAATAGCTCATGGGTCCGAAAATGTTAATGTTGTACATCCCTTGCATTTGTTGCAACTGATTGGGATATTGAAATGGGATACAATTTCTCATATGTACAAAGCCTTGGCTTTGATGATCGTTCTAATTCATAGGATAGAAGTTTTGATGAATTGGTTCTCTAGAGTTTCTTCTAGGTTGGGATGTATTGTGTCTTGGTTGAGAAGAGATGTTTCTTCTAGGTGGAGGTGTTTTCGATCTAGACTCGGTTTTGACATAACCTATACTGGTTTTAAGGATGGTTTCTTTGACTCATCAATGCTATTATGTATTAGTTTCTTCCTAGTAATAACTAAATCCGATCTAGAGGACATAGGTGGACTAAAAACGTGTTATGTCCCTTTTTCGCCATTGGTGCGACACATGAATCCAGGTAAGGTGGATCCGTACACCTTTATGGTGGATCCGTCCATCCTTTTTCAGCGGACGATCCAACGAAACTCATAGTTTTAGTTTCGCTTGTTGACGCTTTATCGCTATCAAATCCTAGACCTACTTTGCAACTAGCACTGCTACAAAAAACACCATAGAAACTGGTCAAAATAGCCCATAAAAAGTGGTTTTGGAACCACTCTCCGAGGGGGGTATCTCCATGATCGAAACATATGAAAATCGATTATGCAACCAGTCTCTTTAAGAAGAATCGACACCGGTTCTCCCCTTAAGGAATAGTCTCCTTAACAATTGGTCTCCATACTAGTTCTCCCGAATCATGTCTTTATAGCAACATCCAACCAGTCTTTATATAGATTAAAAAGATATGTTTTTATCTTAAAACCTGTCTTTTTTTAATCATTTGAAAAAAAATATTTTTGGAATTCTTTAATAAATTCCAAAATTTACAAATTTAACCCAACAAAAAAAAAGAAATATAAATACAACAAATATATATAAACTGAGTTAGATGGACCAAAAATGTCAAAATCAACAAATTAAAGTAAATAAAGACAACTTTCATTTCAGCTTAACATAATTCACCCTGCGCTACATCGGGCTCAAAGTCTGGATCAAGCTGCAAAATTGGTCATGTAAATGATGGCATAAAAGGTTCTAAGAGGCACGCAAGAAGATAAACTACTCCCACCGAAGTTCTCATGACCATGGAGCAGGAAGGAAGGTCTTCCTTGTAAAGCTTCCAGACTTTCATGTATTCATTAGTGATAGAAGAGTTTAAGTTGGTTAATGTTAGTTTCTTTATCATCATCCGTACTCAAAATAGCAACTCCAAAAACAGAACTAAAAGCTTATGGACTTGCAGGTATGCATTTCCTTCACTAGAGATGCTCATCGCAATTTTTAATCCCTGGTTTAGTTTGACCTATTCCAAGTGCCAAAGAAACATCCAATAAGAATAAAGAAAGTAACCAGAACATCTATATACTTCCAGTATAATCACTTACCTTCTACATGGCCTCCACGTATTGGTCAACATAGTTACCAATACTACCTGCTAACGCTTTAGTTAAGAGGTGTGACTCCGCACCTGGAGCATCAGGAATTATGAAATTGTATCCTGAACCCTTTCCAGCTCCCAAGTCTGTCCAAATATATATAAAATAGTCAAAAAAACTATCATGTTCGTACAAGTACTATTTATTTCAATCTTTTTATAACAGGCCATAGTAGCATGTATCGTGAAGATTTCAAGCAATGTTTCCCAACAGACAAGATATAAATTAGTAAGATAAAGGCTGAGAACAAACACATGTATTATTCCAACAGCACCATATATGAAATACAAGACGTGTACTGAGGAAATCAAGCTAACAACTTGCCTGGTTTAGCGATAAAGCTCAAGACACGGTTAAAGAAGTTGCTTAAATTATTTAGCAATTCACTGTTTATCTTAGCTTGCAAATCTGCCCATGTGAATAATGTGTCTGATACCTAGACAACAAAGTTCATTAAAGTAAGAAAAAAAGGGGGAACAAAAACATCTTGGTAAATACGGGGAATGAGGTTCCAGGTTCGCATTATTAATCAAGTAAAGAGCAAAAATTCCTACCTCTGGTCTGTTTGTTAACAAATAATATCGCCATACTTCTACAGGAATGCCTGTATCTTTCGCATCATTTCCAAACACTCCTACACCCTTACTCTTTGAGAACTCACCAAAAGATCTTACTGAGCAATTTTTAAGTAGAAGATAGAGGAAGTCTATAAGAACCACATGATAGCTTCTTTATTCTCGGAAGAAAGAATAAAAACTAAACAGTAACAAAACAATTTTGTTATTACTGGAAAAAGGTGCCAACTAATCTCCAAATCATTGCAAAGGGGAGTATTAAGATTTTACGTTCCTGATTATAAAGATATCGGCAAATAATATAACTAAGAGCATACTGTGGCATATAAAAATACACTTACAGTGTGAAAGGGAACATTATCCTTGCCCATAAACTGATATAGCTCCACATTTTCAGAATTTTCCACCACTTCTCCCACTTTTCTGTGTAGCATTTTAGTAATTGAGACGTATCCGATAGGTGCATCAAACCATAGATAGAAAACCTATATAATGTGTGGTAGCAGCCATAATAAAAACACATTAATCCATGTAATACATGATATATCGGCTTGCTACTGCCACTAATCAGAAATAGAAGATATTTCTTTTTACCTTTTCTTTGAATTTCTCAAAATGGGGCTAAAGCAACACTCGTAAAGTGTTGTATTAGGCCTGAAAAATGTTGCATAATGCCTAGTGCAACACTTTTCAAGTGCTGCCTTAGGCTCTGTTGCCTTAGGTCTAAAGCAACACTTTTGCCATGATGTGCAACACTTTTATCCTCTCCAACAAGCTCTAATAGATTTTAGCACCCAAGATTTAGCATCCTCAGGTACAATGTATTTTCCCTTACGAAAATGTAGCTTCTTAATTAGTAAAAGAAGAAAAAGCTTCATAAAAAAGGGTATATAAACAAGTTTTAAAAATTTACCAGTGCATATTCCCACATATTGGGTGCAGAAGTAAAAAAGAAATAGAACCTGCTGATGCTGCTGCTTGTGCTTCTATGGCTGCTCTTGCAGATGCTAGCCTTGCTGTTATGTATTCAGCTTGTGCCTCAAGTTGTTTGGGAGTCTTCTTTCAGGGAACATCTACGCAAATGAAAACAAATAGAATTAGTTGTTGTTGTTGTTAAAAGAAAGAATGATACTAAGGGTGTTTGGATTAACTTAAAACTATGAGCAGATTGGATAATTTATTAGGTATGTGGGTTGATGTGATATTTGGAGTCTCAATCAGACCTGCTAACAATACAATATGGTACAGTACCTGTCTGCACAAATTCACTTTGTGTTTGTGGCAGTTTCAGAGACTAAGAGTGGGTGATCAGAGACGTTGTATGGGATTTAACTTGGAAATGAATTCTAAGTACGCTAATGGTCCTGAGTACACTGATGTTTCAAGGTGTTATGATATTCGTTTCAAGGTCGGCTGCAATTATGGGTTTTCTAAGCTTATAATCTGCTACAAGGACTTTTTGGAATAGTTTTAAAACTGGGAGCAGATTGGTAAATATCATCTAGGAACAAACTATTGTATCGTGTAGGATATCTTCGTTATGTGTCATGATGATGTGGATATGCCTGTCATTTTGCACCAGGTTCGACATTAGTTGGGTTATGGGGTTAGCTTACTCTTTTGATAGCATTGTTTGGGTCTTGGGTTATTTTGGATATCGACTTATGGATCTTATTTCTCCAGTTATAAGGGTGTTTGGATATCAGTTTATGCAGGTTGTTTTGGTAGATTTAGTTGGGAAAGTTTATACTAACTGGATGTTTCTTTTGGTGGATTCACTTGGGAAACTTTGTACTGATTGTATATTCTTGGATGGGTTTAAATTTTATGAGGTTCATTGGGAGTTTCAAGTATTATGCTCAGGGTTAAATTATTTTTGTACATGCTCCTATTAATACTAACTCAAGCCGCAACTAATGTAATACTAACTCAGGTGAGACAATAGCCGCAACTAATGTAATACTAACTCAAGTGAGCCAAGAAATTTAAGTTAATCATGAAGTATTTGCACGACAATACTAGTCAAGTCTTTGCACATAGAGACAATGCAGCATGCCTAGTGCAACACTTTTCAAGTGTTGCCTTAGGCTCCATTTCCTTAGGTCTAAAGCAAAACTTTTGCCATGATGTGCAACACTTTTATCCTCTCCAACAAGCGCTAATAGATTTTAGCACCCAAGATTTAGCATCCTCAGGTAAAATGTATTTTCCCTTATGAAAATGGAGATTCTTAATTAGTAAAAGAAGAAAAAGCTTCATAAAAAAAGGGTATATAAAAAAGTTTTAAAAATTTACCAGTGCATATTCCCACATATTGGGTAGAGAAGTAAAAAAGAAATAGAACCTGCTGATGCTGTTGCTTGTGCTTCTATGGCTGCTCTTGTGGATGCTAGCCTTGCTGTCACTGGCGTAGCTACATGGAGGCATTGGTAGGCCATGACCCACCCAACCAAAAAAATCAACAATGTATATTAGGTAGCCCATTAAATGTAAAAATTATCTACTAGTGAATTTCATTTATAAGTTTATCGAAAGACAAAAATTAACGACTATTATTGATTTTGCTACATCTTGGCCTACCTATAAGTAAATCCTGGCTACGTCACTGCTGTTATGTATTCAGCTTGTGCCTCAAGTTGTTTGGGAGTCTTCTTTAGGGAACATGTACACAAATGAAAACAAATATAATTAGTTGTTGTTGTTAAAAGAAAGAATGATACTAAGGGTATTTGGATTAATATAAAACTACGCGCAGATTGGATAATTTATTAGATATGTGGGTTGATGTGATATTTGAAATTTCAATCAGACCTGCTAACAATACAATATGGTACAGTACCTGTCTACACAAATTCACTTTATATTTGTGGCAGTTTGAGAGACTAAAAGTGGGTGATCAGAGAGGCTGTATGGGATTTAACTTGGAAATGAATTCTAAGTACGCTAATGGTCCTGAGTACACTGATGTTTCAAGGTGTTATGATATTCGTTTCAAGGTCTGCTTCAATTATGGGTTTTCTAAGCTTATAATCTGCTGCAAGGACTTTTTGGAATAGTTTTAAAACTGTGAGTAGATTGGTAAATATCATCTAGGAACAAACTATTGTATCGTGTAGGATATCTTCTTTGTGTGTCATAATGATGTGGATATGCCTGTCATTTTGCACCAGGTTCGACATTAGTTGGGTTATGGGGTTAGCTTACTATTTTGATAGCACTGTTTGGGTCTTGGGTTATTTTGCATATCAGTTTATGGATCTTATTTCTCCAGTTATAAGGGTGTTTGGATATCAGTTTATGCAGGTTGTTTGGTAGATTTAGTTAGGAAAGTTTATACTGACTGGATGTTCTTGCATGAGTTTAAATATTATCAGGTTCATGGGAGTTTCAAGTATTATGCTCAGGGTAAAATTATTTTTGTACATGCTCCTATTAATACTAACTCAAGCCGCAACTAATGTAATACTAACTCAGGTGAGTCGATAGTCGCAACTAATGTAATACTAACTCAAGTGAGTCAAAAAATTTAAGTTAATCATGAAGTATTTTCACGACAATACTAGTTAAGTCTTTGCACATAAAGACAAGGCAGCAGCCAATATAGTAACAGTAATTTGAATATTTTCCCTCCACTACTATTCTCTCTAAGCTTCCATGATTGATAATGTATGATTCAAGATAAACAAGACCTAACACAACAAAATGCAACACATAACATGTACTTGGAAACTGAACAAAACCTTAATCAAGTATATGAACATCAAACTCTATGTGACTCACTTTCTCTTATGGGGATTTTCATCAAACACTTGGTGTTCAAAAAATATAATGGGTCATTTTAATAGATATTTCATCTAAGCATAAATAAAATTCGTACATATAATCAATGTAGAGTAATATATAAGATTGTAAAGAGCTAAGAAACATATATTTCATGATACTTAGAGATGAATCAATTACTTGTTTCCTGTCGGCATAAACTAGACAAGGTGGAAGAACAATCGGACATTGATTAAGGGATGAGAATAATACAATAATTGGAGGGATTTATATTAAGGGAAAATGAAAACAGTTTAGGAGGGATTGTGAAATTTTTAAGGTTTTATGGGAAAACAATTAGCGCCCATCACCCATTAGTCCCAAAATTGGGGGATTATGAGCTGAGTGTTGAGAGGAAAGAGATGTGTTTTTTTAAAAGAGATACAGTTGTATTTTGATGTAGGTTTGATAAAAAATACGAGTTGTGGGTTTTAATTTCTTGGTGAAAAAGATGGAGGGATAATTCCTGCTTGTTAATTTTAGGGAAGGGAAATCAAATTTTTGGTGGAAAATTATGAAAAGCTTTTTGAAAAATTGAGACCGGTCACTTTAGAATAACCGGTTTTTCAGCTACGTGTAGAGACAGGTTTTCTACAACACAACTAGTTTCTTTGCGTTTTAGGTTATAAAGACCGGGTATCTTCAAAAAACCAGTATTTGTGCTTATCTATCTTTTTATTTTTTTATTATAGGAAGTGGTTATCTCAAAACCAGTTTTTTTTATGAGGTGTTTATGGCCTTTTGTGTAGTAGTGGGCGCTACTGGTTAAGGTGTCGGTGTTGTGTAGGAGAGGTCACAGGTTCGAGTCCTGTGACCTTCCTTTTTGCAAAAACAATTTTTTTTACTTTTCTTTTTGAAAAAGCTATAAAATAAGCAAACCTAAGAAACTTTAATAAAAGAATTTTTTAACAAAATTTGAAAAATAAGCTAGAAAAAGCTATGAACAGATGACAGTTTGCTTAACAAACTACTAGACTATATAGCTAAAACTTGTTTAGCATTTTTGGACTTAATAAGCAAAAGTAAATTGAATAAGCTTAAAACAGTTACTAACCTAAACTTAATAGCTATAAAAACTAGAAATTAGCAAATGATAAAAGCTAATAAGCACCTAACATCATAAAGACAAAAGACTAAGACAGATTCCAAGAGGGCTTATGACAGATTTTAAGCTAACTTTTAAGACATATAAGCTCTTAACATAAGCTAACAACTTAAAATAGATAAAGACTAATTCTAAAAGAACTCAAATAAGCTAACTTAAGAAAATAGACTAAAGGATTAAGCAAGAAAAAGGACTAATGAAAATGGCAGACACATTCTTGTTTTTGGCTTTTTCATAGATAAAGTGACAGATTTGCAACTTAAACAAAGACTCAATAAGCAAAGTAAAAAAGGCAAAAGACTTAAAACAGATAAAGAACAACTTATAATAAGCTAATAATAATCAAAATAGCTCAAGGATAAGCTTAAGCCTACCCACAATCAATCTGCCTAAGTTGACTTTTAAGAATACTTATGACTAAACTAATTGTTTTTGAACCAAAACATTTAAAAGACTAATCTTAAGTTTTAAAATAGATATATAATGAGGTAAATGAAATTAGTTTTGAACATAAAAGGTACACTTTAAGTTGAGCTTTTAAGACATACTAATAATAAGCAATTTGAAAACTTAACTGTACTTAGGCAAAATTAGGGCTTATGATAAAACAACCTACTAATCTTATCAAAACTAATCCTAAGCTGATTAAAACTATTACTTAGGCAACATTAGGGCTTATGAAAACCAGCTTACTGGCAAAAAATGACACAAACAGTCTTAACTTATGTTAAGACTGCTTATGCCAAACACCCCTTTAATTTCTTAAAATTAATTTTTAAGCTCAAACAGACCTAGATAAGCTCTGAAAACTAAAAACAAATTAAGATCTAACACTATTAAAGATAATTAAGCAAATTCTAAGGAAAATAAGCATTCTTTAATAATCTATAACTATCAAACAGTTTTAGCTATCATAAGCAGTTTTAACTAAAATTAAAATAAACCATTTCTAAGCTATAAGCTAAACATATTAAGCTACTAAAAGATAAAAAAATGCACTTAATCTATAATAAGCATTGAATAAGTAGTCTAATAAGCAATGATAGAAAATTAAGTTGAAAAGGGTAAAATGAACATACCTTAATCCTAGCTCAAACAGGGATAAAAATTGCTCAAAGGAGCTTATCTACATGCTCCAGCTTATAAGCCCTCCCAGGTTTGGCTTATCTTCCAAAAAGCTTAAAACCATAATGCTTAACCAATTTGAAGCTTAATTTGAATAGCTTGTACAAATAAGCTTGAGAAGCTTGTTTGTACAAGTAAACACTAATTTGAGATAAACAGCTTATAATATCTAAAAGATTAGCTTATTAGATTTTGAGAGAATAAGTAAAAATAAAACAAGACAATTTAAGAAAAAATTGACTTTTATTAATTCATAAAAAGAAGAGTACAAAGCTTGAATAATAAGCATACAATAAGCTGAATTACACTACTCCTAAACTAAATTACACTACTCCTACTCTAGATATTTCACTTTGTGATAGAGCCCCTCTATTTATAGTGAGGGGGGATGATTCTAGATCTCCAGGAGCGTCCTTGAACTCAAATCCTAGCCCTTCAATCTCAATCCATCATTATAATACTCTTGGATAAAGTACACGTCCCTTTCACCAATCACAAAGCTTGGGATTGCCAACGTGGCTTACTAAGTGTCAGACGTGTCAAGGGTCTTTCTAGAAGCAAGGGGCGTGCATGGTGAATGGTTGATTTTTACCCTGAGTGATTAGTTGTGGTGAAATGGGAGGGAAAGAATAAGGTGAATAGTAACTCGTATTGACCCTGTGTTATTATCATTGACTTTGAGTTTGGGTTATTTGGTTGGGCTTTGACTTGTATTTGGGACAGGAATAGATATAGGATTTATAGATTGTATTGGATTTAGTTAATGGAATTTAGGCATAAGTTGTAATCATTCAATTGATAATGGGTTGACCCGACCCATGAAACGGGTACGGATTAGCCCATTAAAAATGAATATGCCTTCGGCTTTGATTTTCTCGCAATCTTCTAATCTCGTGTCTGGTTTTGTCTGTTTTGGCATCGTTTTTGTCCATTAATGATATATCTGTTACCTGCAAGACAAAATACACATATACAACGCATTTTTCATGTATTTTTGGTCTTTGAAGCTTATTTTAATAAGGAAAAATGATATTTGATTAAACACTTATAAAAATCCCCCATAGTAAGCTATTGTCATGTCCTCACGCAATGTCATAAATACACACTTAGAAAACCAAAAATTTCAACCCCCTTACACTAATTACCTCGAAAAGTAGCTAATTGTTCATCTAAGGGGATTAAGAAATCACTAGTTTTGAAACCCCCCCCCCCTTGGTTTTACCATTTTTATGCATTTATTATTATCATAACTTTAAGGATCACGGAACACTAAAAGGATAAATTCATCGTCCTTAATTTTTCACCTACCCCAAACTAAGCTTAAAAACGAAATCATTGTTAAAAATAAGTTAAGATGCTAACACTACTCATAAATGCTAATTCTGTACGCATAGCTACTTTCCGCTCCCTTATTCCTAAATCCTCTAAAGATTTTATTATTATTATTGGTGACAAATAAATTAGGTCCTTATTTTTATAAAGTAAACTTGGTTTAGACCATAATTAGTTTGAAATCCTTTCCTAAAGAGACGATATGGTGAGAAAAAGGTCTACATTAAGGTTCTAATTTCGCATGATTTAGGGGTTATCCTTTTTATTTCATCTGACACAACTCAACTACGAGTCCAAAGACGGAGGCTTTATTTAGATAACCCCGGAGTCGAAATTTGGCTTTATTCTTATTATTATAATTATAGCAACATTATTAAACCCCCCGGTCCTTTAAACAACTGCCACATCGGTATGCGAGCCGACCATGGTCCAGGAGTCTTATTTCGACCAGGGGATCCTCAACCTTTTTGAAGGCTGCAATATCGGCAGTGAACAGACCAGATGCAGCAAACTTTTATCAGTCTCGGATTTATTATTCTTACTATGGGCCTTCTTTTGAAGACTTCCACATCGGCAACAAACCGACCAAAGATAGTAGACCTTTATCAGCCCACAATTTTTTTTATTATTATTACCTCCACCCTTTAAACGATAGTTACATCGGCATGCGAGCCGACCATGATCCAGAAGTCTTATTTCGGCTTTGGTTTATTTTATTATTATTATTATAGCCAAATTTCAAGTCTTGTGGTCTTTTAACTACCTAGACAACGGTAGCGAACCATCAGGAATCGGTAGCCTATTTCCCCACAACACTGACAAAACCTCGATGTGTACCTTAATTTCACCAGAAGGAATCTCTAAGAAGGGATCTAAACTAAGAATCGCAAAAACCAAAGCAACTTTATTTATTTAACAATAATATAACGTTTATTAAGCTGATGGGAGCAAAAAGCCACAATTAACCTCTATGAGCTCTAAAGAGATCCAACCACTCCACGCTTAGTATCTAACTTATATTCAACTCTATCATTTTTTGTTCTTCGCAAATTTAAAATCTTTAATAAAAAGATCGGCGCATGCTTAGTCTAATAAAACAACCTTTGCATATTTAAAGTCTGTTATGGAAACTTGCAAACTCTTTGCTCTTTTAAGCCAGAATTCGCGTTTTAAAGCTTCTTGTATAAGAGACTAGCAAAAGCTTTAATTTATATAAGTTAAGGGGCAAGCTAGAGCGCAACATGCTAGATCAAGTCAAAATTTATTCTCAAAAAGACAAAACTATGTGTCAAAACACTTATTTTACTTTTCAAAATTTTTTAATTTTGGCCTAAAATCACATATTTTTACTATTTTTGGTGGTAAAATAGGGTTACATGAAGACAAGGTAAATGCAAGTAAGATCAAATCGAAAGATCCCCCATACTAGAACTAAACATTGTCCTCAATGTTTAAAAGGGTCTCTATGTAAATCTAAAGCCGTTTATTAATTATTCTAATAGATAAACATTAATCAATAAGATCTAAGATATCAGATTTCCATATATAATCATGCTAAGGATTGAATATCGAGTGAACGATGGACAAAACCACGAGCACGAGAGTCTTTAAAATTTAGGACAATCCTGGACATAAAACACAAACCCTGAAACACGAGAAAGGGAGAGGCAAGCCTCCTCACGTCATACTTATTCATAAATATTATACTAATATACTACTAGGGATAAGCATGGGTTGCCACCCACGAAGCGCTTGTTTTTGTGCGAGTCTCTAGCTTAACCCTCCCTATATCATTGTGATATTAGGGACGAAACATTTGGAAGAGAAAATCTTTATCGATCTTTCATTCAAGATGTTTGGATAAACATTAAAGCACATGAAAGTTCCACTCCGATGAGATGCCATCGGTTTTAGAGAAGAAAAATGAAAAGCGGAGATGTCTGGGTCAAAAATAGTATCCTCACTCCCGAATGAGAGAAGAAAAGGAGATTCCATCGGATAGGTAAAATAAGGAAGAAAAATTCAAATAACATATGTGAGGGAAAGATAATGGCGATCCTCAAAGGGTAATCTCACATATGTTGGAGAAATTTTTTTCTCATGAATGTCGGGGTCGAAAACTTTGACCATACTCTTCAAATCTTCATTATCAGGTTCATCCTTTAAGTTCTTTGGGTCATGATCTAAAAACACCTTAGGAGGGAGATTAGGGATAGTGTTATTATTAAGCAAACTTTCAAGATAGATTATATCTCCCTCCGAATCATAATAAGAGTCCTCAATATCCATGGAAACATCAATATCTAGAAAAGCATCGATCTTATCAATATCGCCCCCTAGGTCGAAACACTCATCCTCATTAGCATCAGAAAGAGGTGTGACAAGTAAAGCCGGCTCATCAAGGTTAGAAACATAAGAGACCTTGTTCTCGATGTCCTCTAACATCTCATCAAATAGAGGATGTATGTTACTAGAGATATATTCATCATCGAATTAGAAAAGAGGGTTCGAGTAAATTTTAACACTATCTTCCGGAACGTCCTCATCGGATAGTGACTCGTCATCACTAGAGGTAAAATCATCATTTGAATCAAAGATAAGGTGATCCGTCCGAACATACTCTATATAATATAACATATAAGTATATAAGGATAAGACAATTATAGTATAGTATGTATTTTTTTGTTGGATTTAAGAAACAAACTTTTAACCAAAGTTGTCTCAAAAACCTCCCGGGTCGTTTTCCTTTGACGAAGCGTGAATTGAAAATCGGTAAAGTATGTGATCGCGCATTTTGAATGGTTTTAAAGATTTTTGATTTGGGTTTTCTAAATCCTACTAAATATAAATGACAAGTAGATAAATGCATGAAAACAAGTAAACAAGAAATGAAAATTAAACACGTAAGCATTAAAACGTAAACGGGAATTAAAGAAACGCGACAATTAAAACCTAAATTAAACCTAAAAATGATTTTTTAAACTTTTCCTAATCCTAATTACTAACTTGTAAGAAAAAGCTAAGGAAATTCTAAAACGAGAATACTTAAAGCTTAAAAACGAAGAAAACGAGAACGGGAACGAAATCCCGTTCTTTAAAAAATGAAATTATAAATTTTTAACCCTACGAGAGTAAATTTAAATCCTAAGCCTAAAATATGATAAAAGAAAATTTTATAAAAAAGAATTTTATTTTTTTGATTATTTTTCTATTTTTATGAATTTTTAAAGTTTTAAACAAAATTAAATGATTAAAAATATAAAAGTGTAAAATAAAAATTCTAGAAAATTACTAAAAATAGCTGATTATGAGTAGAATGCATGAAAAATAAAATCTGCTAATAAGCTTGAACGAATAAGCCTAGAAAAAGCTAAAAACACACGAAGTGCTTATTTATAAAAGAGACTCAAAAAGGTGATAAAAGGTTTGTTATTGCACCTTAGGACGTAAAAGTCCCAAGGGCGCAGTGGTGAGTGTGTGTGGTGTTGAGGTGTATTAAAAGGTTGAGGAGGGTAGAGGTCCAGGGTTCGAGCCTTGCTCACCCTGGATTTCCCCTCTTCCCTTTTTTATTTTTTTGCAAAAACTTTAAGTTTTGGAAAAGCTTTATTACCCTAAAATAAGAACTTTTTGTGAAAACAACTTTTTTAGAAACTAAAAATAAGCTGGGAAACAGCTTATCAAAACAGACAAATAACACTTAACAAATTTTTTTGGCTTTTTACTTAAACTAAGGAACAAAGAAACTAAAATAAGCTTGAGCTTAGGTAAAAAGAACTACTATTATCCTAAAGCTAATCTAATAAGCAAAACTAGGCTAGAAACAAGCAAAAAGGACAGACAATAAGCTGGAACAATCATTTAAGCTTTTATCTAAAACTGCAAACCAAATAGACAAAAAGGACAACTTTGAGCTTATTTTTAAGCATACAAAAGGAACCTTATGACTTTGAGGCTTATATTTCTTAAAAGTTTGACCTAAAAGCTATTAAGAACAGCTTTTAGAAACTATTTTAAAAATCCAATGATCAATGAAAAAGCTGCTTGAAAACTGCTTATTTGACTTAGAATGAGCTGAGTTTCTTTTTGGTTTGAAAAGTCAAAATGCTAAAAATAGGCTTAAAAACAGATGACCAATTAAGCTTTATAAGCTAAAATAAGTTCAAGCATATTTAAACTACCCTACAATCTACTTGTGCATAAAATTTTAAGACCCAAAAACTATTTTAACTATCTAAAATTTAAACTTAAAAATGGCCTCAAGGCCTATTTTGACTGCTGAACTATTTGACACTTAAAATGTCCAAAACAAAATGTAGGCTACTCAAACTTGTTTTAACAACTTGAAAACATTTAAACAAAAGCACAAATACTAACAAAAGTAATTAGAACAAAATCAAACACAAAAAAGCTTATGAACCTGAGCTAGGACCTCTGGTTCAAACAACTAACTCATAAACTTGTAAAAACCTAATATAAGCTTTAAAATCTTTAAATCCTTGCTTTATAAACCTCAAATTGGAAATCAAAATTTATTTAAAGGACCACAAAGCCTTTGACAGCACTAACTCAAGTTAATGATGTCATTAGCCAAACACCCCTTTAATTTATTTGACCTCATTTTTAGCTTATAAATTTGAGATTTAAGGCTCAAATCTAAGATACCAGATGATAAAGAGCTAAAAACAGACACAATGAACAATTTTCAATAAGCAAATAAGTATAAATAATCAGACAACTAACTATGCTAATATTTTTGGATTATTTCACTTTTTATGACTAAAACTAATAAAATGAGATTTATGCTATAAATTGAACACAATAAGCATTTAATAACCAAAATAAGCACTATTAAGCTAAAATAAGCTACTCTAAACCGAATTAAGCAACAATAAGTAGTTATAAGCTAATTTGCAGAAATTAAGGCTATAAAAGGAAAATGAAGACTTACAAATGTCTCTGCACAAACAAGGCTATTTAAATGCTCTTATGAGCTAATCAACAAGCTCTAGCTTATCCTAGGATAAGCTGGTGTGGTCTTGGAAACCCATCCAGATCTGGTTTCCCTTCCATTTCAAGCTGAGGTAAATTTAGAGAGGTAATAAAGCATTAACAAAGCTCAGTTAAGCTTTTAAAAGCTTAACTGAGAATAACAATCTAAAGTAGTAAGAGTAGCTTATGGGAGCTTATAGAGAGCTTATGATGTATTTAAATAGATTTGCATTAAGGAAGAGTTTGAATTAAAACATGAAATTAAATGAAACTGAATTTTATTGAAAACTTAAAGGATTACAATACTTGAAAAGGTGAATTACATGGAATTTAAAGAACATAAGCTAAAAACGTACAAGCTAAAAGCTAAACCTACTCTAAGCTACTCCTACTCCTAGTTTTTTATGTGAGTGAGGGTGAACTCTTATTTATGGCCCTGGAGAGAATGATCTAGACCTCTACACGCTCCTTTCAATCTTGACCATCAATATCTTCTAATCATTGGATCATAGATTGTGACCGTTGGATGGGAATATAGCAAACGGATTGCTAAGCTGGCAATCCCACTTCTTTGGGGTAGTTGTGCTTCTTTTGGCCGTGTTTTAGTGTAAATTCCATCAAGAGGTGTGTTTGTTTGTAGCCCATGTTTCATTCCTTTGAGGTATCTTAACCAATCATAGCTTAGAGGTGACGTTCCTTTTGCTGAGCTAGAAGCTTTGTACTAAGCATCTTCTGGTCACGTCAATTGAGGGGTTAATTGTATTTAAATTGGGTAATTCTTGAGCTGGGTAAATTGGGGAAGACAAGGAATGAATAGTAAAAAGGGTGTGGCGCCTTTTTTCTTTTCTTATATCATTGTTTGACCCGGGTTTTAAAAAAAACGTTGACTTGGGCTGTGTTATATGAAAAGGAAATTGGGTCGTGGGATTTGGTTTGGGCTTAGGTAAAGAAAAAGGTTTTTGGGTTTGGTTTATTAATAAGAGTTAACGACCGTTAGTCTTTTATATTAAAAGGACTAAATGTGTTATTAATTTTAGGACATGTGGTGCAATTGATTTAACAATAAGGGTTATTTGGGTATTTTCAAGGTTTTGTCATTTTGTGGCTGACCAAGGTTTGACCATTGTTGACTTTTTGTTGACCTTTTGCTAGAAGACTTCTGGCTCTTGTGCACTCTTTTCGTCTCGTGTTCGTTTTTTTCTGGTTTTGGCTCTTTTCTTGTGATATTTGCAATATCCGTACCTACACATTCACAAAAGACAAAATACACATATATAGGTATTTTTATGCACATTTTTATCTTTTTAGGGTTTGTTTTGATACAAAAAGGATATGTGATTTCTCACATATCAAAATTCCCCAAACTAAGTGATTGTCGTGTCCTCATGCAATATTATATGCCCTAAAACAAAATACCTAAAAACTTCCCCAAACTAATCCTTTGAAAAGTAGCAAAGTCTTTTGTGGGGAGAAGTTAAGAAATCACAAGTTTTAAAACACCCCGCTTTCCATTTTCAAAGAATTTTTTTCATATTTATGATCTTCATAATTTACAACTTACAACTTATTCATGTGTGACATAATGTATTGCTTTCATTATTCTTTGATAACTTTGAGGATCACGGAACAAAAAGCACAAAAAGTGTCCAAATGGATAAATTCATCGTCCCCGACTTTCACCTCTCCAAGCCAAGCTTAAAAACAAGATCATTGTAAAATACAAGTTATAATGCTAACACTACTCATAAAAGCTAATTGTGTACTTACTTTTCCTCCCTTATTCCTAATTTCCTCTAAGGATTTTATTATTATTATTGGTGACAAATAAATTATGTCCTTATTAATAAAGTAAACCCGGTTTAGACCATTAATAGTTTGAAATCCTTTCCTAAAGAGACGATGTGGTGAAAATAAAGTCCACATTAAGGTTCTAAATTCACATGATTTAGGGGTTATCCTTTTTATTTCATCCGAAACAACTCAACTACGAGTCCAGAGACGGAGGCTTTATTTAGATAACCCCGGAGTCGAAATTTGGCTTTATTCTTCTTCTTCTTATTATTATAGCAACATTATTAAACCTCGGTCGGTTATAAATAACGACCACATTGGTATGGCGAGCCGACCATGGTCCAGGAGTCTTATTTCGACCTCGGTGAATTCCTTGACCTTTTAGAAGGCTGCAACATCGTTTTGTGAGCCGCAAGATGCAATCCAACTTTAGTCATTCTCGGGATTATTATTACTATGTCCTTATTTAGAAAGACTGCCACATCGGTTGAGAACCGGCAAGAGGCAGTAAACTTTTATCATGTGATGATGATGATCTACACCTTTTTATAATATAGTATATATATAAGTTAAGTACATAACCTACATATCTAAAATATATATATATATATATATATATATATATATTATATATATATAAATATATATATATATATGTATGTTAAACACAACACACACACACACACACACACACACATATATATATATATATATATATATATATATATATATATATATATATATATATATATATATATATATAGATATCTATTAAATATTATGTATCAATATAGTATTATATATATATGTGTGTGTGTGTGTGTGTGTGTGTGTGTATATATATATAATACTTATAAATATATAAATATAGTATAAGAGTCAAAAAATCACAATAATAGCAATCTGGGATTATGATTCCTGGGTCGTTTCCCCAACGAGGAATGCAATTGAAAGCTGAGAGTCATTTTGATAATCGATGCTTGAATGGAACAACGTTATGATTGAATTTCTAAAGCTACAGGAAAATTAAGGCAATATAAAGTAAAAACAATTAAAGCAACACAAATTTAAACTAAAAACGAAAACGGGAAATCCTAAAAACGCGACTAATTGCCAACTAAGGCAAAATTAAACCCTAAAAATACAAACTTTGTTTCTAAACCTCAAATATGATCAAATAAAATTTTCTAAAAAGGAATTATATTTTTTTAGGGCTTTTTAATATTTTTTTATGAAATAAAAACTAAATTAATTTATTTAAAATCCTAGAAAATAGCAAATTAATACCTAAAAATCCTAAAAAATGATATTCTACCTTAGAAAAGTCTAAAATATGATAAAAACTCAAAAAAATATTTTTAACTACTTTTTATAATAAAAATCTATTTTCTAAAATTAATTTAAAAAGCTAAAAATCAAAATTAAAATCTAAAAGTGGTAAAAATGATTTTAATGCTTGTAAACCTAAAAAGATTTATTCTAAATCTAAAAACTATTTTTTTATAATTTTCTGAATTAATTTTCTATTTTTTTAAGACTTTTTAAAATTTTAACTTTCGAAAAATTGTTAAAAAAAACAAATAAGTATGAAAAATTATGAAAAATTGCAGGAAAATCCTAAGAGCTATAAAGATCCTAGAAAAAATAAGCTGGTTAATCCAGCTTATCGAATAAGCTTAGAAAAGCTCAAAATAAGCCATGAAGTGGCTAGGACTTATTGGGCTCAAAACGTTTACAAGTATATATTATATGCAAAGTATAACGCAAAAGACCCAAGGGCACTGTGTTTAGTAGAGAGTGTTGTTAAAACGTTTGGTTGATGGGGTTGAGGTCCCAGGTTCGAGCCCTGGCTCACTTGGGACTTCCCCTTTCCCAAACGTTTTTGTTTTGCATCATTTTTTACAACTTTTTAAATAAGCTAGAAATAAGAAACTTTTGCAAAGACACTTTTTATATAAGCCAAAAATAAGCACACAAATAAGCAATGAAAGACTAATAGATTTCAAAGACTTAAAGACTAAAAAAACTAAACTGTATGGCTACTTAAGCACAAATAAGCAAATACAAGACACAACTAAGCTATCACAAGTAATAAGATCTATCTAATAAGCTCTAAGGAACAAAAATAAGCCAACAGAATAAGCTTAAACTAAGCTTAATGACAGCAGCGCTAAAAAGGACTTTTATACTTAGAGTTTTAAGCTTAAAATCCTAATAAGCTCAAATAAGCTCTATTTCAACAAAAATAAGCTAAAAACACTTAAAACTAACCTAATAAGCATGAATGAACCTAACTTAAGCAAATTTAATGGGCCAATATGCTCAAATAAGCAATTTTAGCTTTTGGCAAAAATTGCTTAACCAAACAGCCTTAGGAGTCACTTTTAGGCTTAAAAATAAGTAACAAAATGGATCCTTATGGGATATAGGCTTATACCATCTTAAAGATTAGCTTATTTCTTTCTAAAACAGCAAATAAAAAATGGTTGGAAAGAAAGATAAGCAATGAAAAGGATAAATGAAAAGTGCTTACTCAGGTAGCATGTACTGATTTTTCATATTTAGTAAAGACAAAGGCAATAAGCAAGCCTACAATTAAGCTGACAAATAAGCTCCAAAGTTGAAAACAAGTTAAAACAGATAAAGAACCCCCACAAATGAGCTTATGCTCAAAGTTTCATAAGCTGAAAACCATTTTTGCTATCTGAATTTTGATGGTTAAAAAGTGGCAGTTTTAACTATGTAAATCACTTGACAAACTGGCAGATTTTAACAAAGCACAAGAAAACCTAAAGGATTCTAATCAAATGCATTAAGACACTAAGAAACACTAAAGTAAGACCTTTAAAAACTAGATTTAAAAGTCTTATGGAAATAAGCTCTTAAAACTGTTTTTGTTACACAGTTTTCAAAGACCACTTATAAAATCTCAAAAGCAATCTTTTAGACTTAAACAACTCTAGAAACAGATTAAAAATACTTAAAAACAGCTTGCAAAAGAAAGCCAAGTGACCCAAAGTTTTTGAACACAAAATGACCCATTTGACAGGTTATCCCAAACACCCCTTAAGTATTCTTAAAGCAATTTTTAAACTGGTTCTGATTGTTTAAGCAAAAGGTTTTTGTAAGCAGATTATTACCAAACAATATTAAGCCAACATTAACAGAATATAAGCAAAAATAAGCATTCAAATAAGCAAAATAACTAAATGGCAGATTTAACTAAAAATGACAGTTTTGAAGTAAAACCTAAACAAAGGACATAATAAGCAAACAACAAACATAGACAAGCATAGAAAACATAAATAAGCAATAAAAAGCATAAATAAGCAACCAATAAGCTGAGCTATAGTAAAATGCAAGAAAGATGAAAAATAGAGGACTTACAAAAGACCTTGCTCAAAACAGGGCAATAAAGTGTCTACAAGCTCTAGCTTGTCAAAAAGACAAGCTAGTGAGGTCTATAAGCTCTTCCAAGGCTAGCTTATAATCCAATCTTAAGCTGTGGTATTTTAAGGGGTGGACTTTTTGTAAATTTTCTTAATTGTTTATATATCTAAGTTACTTTTAATGAAAACAGGTAATAAAAGTTTTTATAGAAAGCTTATGAGAGCTTTTGGTGAGCTTTTTAAATCATAAAATAAGCTTAAATATTAAAGACATGATTTAGAACCAAAACTGAAATTTCATTAACCATTAAAAACAGATTACAATACTTAAAAATAACTTAAAACTAGGTTAAAACTACATAAAAAAAACTAGGTGCCAAATGGCTTACACATGAACCCTATTTATAATAGGCTTAAGAATATTCTAGGGGTGTGCTTTTTTGCTGAGAGGGAAGACGTGTGTGCTTCTTGTGTGACTATCTTCAAATACTCATCTTGGCCATCTAAATTGAGTAGTGCCTAAGCTCTTTAATCTTAGCCATCAAATCATTGTCTTGTTCCTTAGACGAATGGTGTTGCACGGGATTGCCAAGGTGGCAATTGGGGGGAATAAGGTGTGTAGAGGTGTTGGTCGACATAAGGGAGAAGAAAGGGGAGGGATGTTTTGTCTGGTAGTGGAGACAGGGAATTGTAGAAGATGTATAGTGTTCCCGCTTCCCTTTTAAAGTTTGGGAAATGACAAGAATAGTCTCTGAAAGTGTATAACTGAATTGCAGGGATAGTCCTTAATGTGTGTAAATTTGGTACATGGAGTTGGGTTGGGGTTTGCACCGTTAGTCCTTAAAGGACTAACGGGGTAAAGGTTAAGGGGTGTTGTGGTTAACGGGAGTTATAAGTGGGTGTTGGGCTTGTTTGTTGGGCCGGGTGTGGTATAAAAGGACTTGGGCCTTTTAATTTTTATAAGGTTTGTAATGTATAAGTGGGCTGACCCGGGCCCACTAGGTGGGTACGGGTGGGCCCACTTTTGGCAATTTAGGTTTTCGGGTTCGGTTTTCGATGCTCTTTCCAATTCCACTTCCCGGGGTTGACTTTGACTTGACTTTGTTGACTTTGACTTTTTGACTTGGCTTTAATTTTGACTTCTCTTTCACGCTCTTTCCGTTCTCGTGCTCGGTTTTGTCGTTTTGGCTTCTATTTTTGTCCTTTTCTTGGATATCCGTTACCTGCACAATACAAATGCAAAACATACAAATACAATGTATTTTTGGTACGTTTTTAGTCATTTAAGTCTGATTTTAGTGGTCAAAGGTATGTGTAATTAAACACATACCAATGCTTGATGAAGAAACTTTCACGCAGTGGATTGAAAAAAATATCAATTGGGTTGGTGAGGTGATTGACTGTCTTTATGATGCATATTATAAAGTACTTTATAATTTGTTCTTTTTTGATTTTTACATTGCATATTATGATCTAATTAACAAATTGTTATGATTGAGGAAGATTTGTTTGTGTGGCCTCGGGCTGTTCAGCCTATATCAGTTGTGTGTCCTCAGACTCCTCAACGAGGGTTTCTCATTCTCTCCTAATAAAAGGATTGTTAAGCCACCCACTTTCCTGACCTCTCCTTACATGAATAAGAGGACAAAAGTTACTTCTCTTATTAAGAGGCTTGAGTTTGTGTTGGGTAATAGCTTGTTTGCAATGCAAGGCGATAAGTAGTAAGTGCACTTCCATTTATTTTTCATCTTTTATGTAAACTGTAACTTGTAGAATCACATGTGATTTTTCTAATTCATGTGATTTTTTATTTTTAGTGAAACTGTTTTTCAAACTCGTTCTGGTCACGATTTATCATCAGTTCGTTTGAACATGGAGACATTGGCACCAAGATTGTGGATAGATGCCAATGTTATTGATTGTTGGGTAGCAATCTTGAATCATGAAGAATTAGTTAGAGGTTGTCCGTCACCAAGAAGGTATTTTTTCCGACCGGTTGAATTGTACGTTTTTATTCGACTTTTTCAAATTTTTATTAATAATTGTTTTTATTTATAATTTTTTTTTGTTTAACACAGACAAAAGCTATAATCGAAGGGACTATTGATGAAGAACAGCAGTGGAAAGTGTTCTCAGATGAGATTTCAGCTCAGTTCGAACATGATGTTTCTTCTATTTCTCTTTCCGAAGTTGATTTGGTAAATACTCTTTCTGTTACAAATATAATTTTTGCATAATATTTTACGTTTTTGAATTTATATTTTACTTTTTTTAAATAGGCGTTTTTTCCTATTTGTGCTTCTGGACATTTTTATGTTGTTGTGTTCCACCTTAAGAGTCCATCGGCGATGTTCATACTTGATAATAGTAATTGTGGAGAGACCTATAAATCAAAGTACAAAGCAGTTTGTGAACCTCTGGTAAGTTCTACTGAAAATCACATGTGATTTCTTATGAATCATATGTGATTTCTTATGAATCATATGTGATTTCATTTGAATCACATGTGATTCATAGGAAATCACATATGATTTTTACATATGTTTGATACTTGTTGTTTTTTTATGTTTGTACAGTTTTTAATTTTCTTTTTCTTTTTTGTAGAAAAAGTTTTTTGCCAGGCATCTGAAAAACTACCATCATCCAAAACATATTCCTGTTGCTAAATTGAAACATCGCATTCCAAAGTTAAAATGGAGTACTACAAAGAATCATTCAGATTGCGGAGTATTCACGATGATCCATTTGGAGCATTACTTCGGTAAACCTGTCGGACAATGGGATATTGGTTTGTGTGAAGAATCAGATGAGCAGGTTTCGATGTTGAGGCGCATGAGGTTCAAGATTTCTACTAAGATTTTGTTGCATGATTTTAATGTCCATGCAGAAAAATGTTTGATTTGGCGTTCAAGTTTGAGTCTGAGAATGATGAACAAACAAGGATTTCAATTATTGTCAATGCAATCAAGAACAGGGACGAGCGTGATCCAGCTAAGACGAAGACTTTTGTTGAGAATCAAGAGGAGGATTAATTGAAGAACAAGTGACATGGATAGAACTGATGGTAGTCAGGGTTAGAACTTTTGGTAGTATTTGTAGTTAAAAACTGATGGTAGTCTGATGGGTTAGAACTGATGGGTTACAACTGATTGTATAGTTTAGATTGTCATGGTAGTTTTTTGGTAATCACTCATGGATGCTGATGTAGTATTTGAACTAGTCATGGTAGTATTTTGGAACGCTTAATGGTATATTCTTATCTTAATAGTATGAAATGGATTTTACCTGCTACTTTGATGAATTTTTTTTACATCTTTATGAATTAGTTTGATTTTATACATGCTACTTTGATGAATCACATATGATTTCTTATGAATCACATGTGATTTCTTTACTAATCTTAATTGATTTCTGAGAAAAATATCAAACAAAAATTAATTCAATCTAATATAGATAAATTTAAATCCTCATATCACTTTTCCAACAGTTCAACAAAATTAAAGATAAAACCAAAATCTAAACAAAGTATGATATGAAAAACGCAAATCTAAACAAAGTAAGATATTTCAAGAAGCGTTAGTTTCTTCTTCAGAAACAATTGCAGTTGTCGTTGCTTCTTCAGTTGTTGCTCCTTGTTCAGCAGCAGTTGTCGTTTCTTGTTCAGTAGCAGCTGCAGTTGTTGTTCCTTGTTCAGCAGCAACAACAACAAGTGTCTCTAGTTTTGCAACATACTTTGGATTTGATGGACATGTTGACTTTGTGTGCTTGTTAGTCTTCTCTCCATAATATACACATTTCCGAATCTGCCTAGTTTTAGCTTTAAGTGCGATTTCTCTTCTACTTTTTCTACGTTCTCCTCTCCGACCACCTTTGTTTCTAGCCCGTTGTGGATTGTTGGCATCATTTTGTTGTGGTTTCTCAACTGCATATATATCTTCAATCACATCACCTGTTTTCTGTGAAGGAGGCTTAGGCACTTGAACCTGAACTTCTTGCTTGATAGTTTTCAACTGTTCCAGAAATGTTGCTAACATTCCTTCATCTTTACTCAACAGATCCTAACATTCATCAACCACGTAATTAGCCTCATTTATTAATTTTTCAATTGTTTCATTTTTTTTCTCCATATCTGTTTTTGTTTCTTCTCAATGCAAGTGGTATTATATCCCTTCTCTAACGTCTCAAAATGTACTTTTCTGGAATTACTTCAATATCACGGTTCTTCAAAATACAGAATGCACGTCGACATTGAAAACCATATCAAAGAAAATGCCTACAAGTACATTCCACTGAACCATCTTTAAGAGATCGAAGAACCTTATTATACAGCATAAAAATAAACACAATTAATAAATATGGTGAATCATATGTGATTTATATGAGAATCACACGTGATTCACACAGGAATCACATATGATTTTTTATGACAAAACATAAACAGCTAATAAGTAATTACCTTGTATTCTGCTACATACTCCTTTTGCTGCACCGCCTCTTTTTCTTTTTCTGTATCAAGTGTTCTATAAGCAGATGCTCTCTTGTCTCTAACCTTAACAATCTCACAGCCCTCTTCTGTTTTACACTCTAGTATTTGGCATGCCCACACCGCTTCTATTATTTCCTTTTGAACAAGAAGAAATATTGTTCTTGTATATACTTTATATGCATGGATTTCAATTCTTAACTTTGTGTGAATTTTTGGAGCCGAGTCAAATGTTCTAAAGTCTAGTGCTTCTTGCTTATACCTTTGCCTTTCCATTGCTGACTCGAAGCACATCATGAAATTGACTAACGTTGACCCGTGATTTGTGAAACTTTTGACGAATGCGTTTTCACTCTCAGATCTTGAAGTAGTTCTCATCAATCCAAATAACGGCGAATCAATAAAATAAGCCGGTAGCCACATTTCTCGAAGGTTAAACATCTTTTTCATCCATTTGTGGTTTTGCAAGCCAAAATCTTCAATGAGTTTTGACCATTTTTCTTCAAACTCCATTGGCTCCATGAACATATTCCACACAATTTTGTTAAAGCGCTCTTTGAAATCGGTTTCATCATAAATTTCTATACATATCTGTAAATGATTCACATGTAATTCAAAAGTTAGAGTAAGAAAATAGAAGAAATCATATGTGATTCATGCTGAAGAGATCAAGTAGTTTATGATTTTTCAATACCTTTGCTGGAATTTTTTTCATGATATGCCACATGCATAGTCTGTGTTTAGATTCAGTAAGAACTTCTTCACATTGCTAATTTCATTGCTCCATCTTGATTCGTTACAATCATTGTTGGCTGCTTTTCATGAGCAGTCATGAATGACCTTAGTAGCCATGTGTAAGCTTCAGTGTCTTCTCTTAAAAGCAATCCTGAGCCTACTGTCACACACTTTCTGTGATTATCTATCCCGGTGAATGGAACAAAAACCATGTCATACCTGAAAATCACATGTGATTCTGGTCAGAATCATAACAGTTTTATTGAAAGACAACACAATTTTTTTGTATAAAAACTTACTTGTTAGTTCGAAAAGTAGCATCAAATGATATAATATCTCCAAACTCCTTATAGTTGCATTTATCAACTTCGTCAGCCCAAAACATTGCAACCAATTCACTATTTTCCACTTTATATTGAAAAGTAAAGTTTGGCACAAACTTCTTTCTGTTTTCCATTTTGTTGATTAGCATTTGCGCATCACTTTCGCCTATGAATGCATTAACGTCCCTTATATGATTCTTAAAATCATCACTCGTCCCATGAACATATTGTGCACCTCCCTTCATACTAGAATACAAGTTGTGTGCCCTTGTTGCACCAAGTTTCATGGTTGAAGCTTTGACAACAAACATCTTTTCCGTTTGAGTCATCTTCCTTTGTTTCTTTGTTAGATGCTTATAGTGTTTTGGAATCATTTGGTGATTGTGCTTACAAACAAACTTAGTTATTTCGTACTTTCCGGAAACAGGATGCAAATCAACTTTTATTCTTGCCTTACAACCCGTTATACGGTGTCTTGTATTTCGAACTTGTTTATCACTGTTTTCAAGATCCAATGTGTTTATGTTTATATCTTTTGGAACCCCTTCCCTGTTACACATGACGTACTTAGATCTTACCAAACCGCTTTTAGTTTTTTTTGTGCCGATTTTTTAACTTCAAAACCTCCAATTTCAGCATAAAACGTATAAAAATCAACACATTCCTCAATCGTATCAAAAACTTTCCCCTCGATAGGTAAGTAAATGCTCTCAACATTTGGTTCCCAATATACCGATCCTCCTGGTGTCTCACTATGAAGGTATAAACTTGGCCTTGGTGTCTGAGGAACTGTTTTCAGAATCACATGTGATTTTTTGTTAATAATCATTTTTAGGACAATACAGAGCATATTCAAACTAAAATAGAAAACAGAATCACATGTGATTCTTAATCAGAATAATTTTTTATACAAAACAGAGCATACATAAACATAGTTTAAATAGCAAAATCACATGTGATTTTTGATCAGTTTCATCTTTATTCACAAAATTCAACATCATATAAAACTTTATTAACTACTACAAATATCAAATAAAACAGAATCACATGTGATTTACCTGTAGTTGCTACAAGATTTTCTTCTTCATCTATGTCTACAATAAGTCCATCCACTTCCTGGATTTCAGTGTCAACCAAATTATTTTCATCATCAACAACCATATCAGCTTCTTTTAACTGATTATCATCAATATTTTTCAATTCTAGATCTGTTTCCATAATTAGGGTTATGGTGGTTGTCGTTGGTGATGGTGGTTTGTGGATACGTCGGTGGTTGTCGTTGGTGATGGTGGTTATGGTGGTTGTCGTTGGTGGTTGGTGGTGGTGATTTGTGGATGCGTCGGTGGTTATTGATGTCGTTTTTTAATCGTCGGTGGTTGGTGATGGTGGATGGTGATGGTGGTTGGTAATGGTGGTCGTTTGGTAGATGGCGGCGGTTTGGTGGATGGTCGCCGGTGTTGGTCGACGTAAAGAGGATGTGTGTGTTTTTTGTTGAAAATAATGAGGAACAGGTATAAAATTAAGCTTTTATACTTTCCATAATTGCCCTTGATGTAGAAAGTGGGGTGGGATTTACAACCCTTGGATCGTAGATAAATGAAGGGTGGAGATGAGTTCATAGGGTCTATGCTACATATAAGATCTTTAAAGATCTCAACTCTTTCCATAATAATGATTAATTAGCGATGGTTTTGTGACATAAAAACTGTCACTAATAGCAAATTCGTGGATCAAAACCAAACACAACAAAACCCTCTTTTCCTTCCTAAGATTTAACCCACATGACTCATTTGTTTTGAAAATAAATACCCAACAATCCCCTACCATTTTCAATATAAACATAGGTTTTGAAAGACACATAAGACCTAACCCGATTCAGAAATCCCCCGGGGTGTTATGCATAAGTAAAGATGGAATATTACACCTTGAATCTTTACGTGGTGAAAGCGCTCAAGCTAAGAGTGGTTGAACCAAAGTCATTGAACCATCTTCATTTATATGTTAAATGGAAATGCTTCACGCATATCCTTCCTCTCGTTCATTCAGTCCATTTGTATGCCGACCCTTTAACTGGCCATGGGTCTTATCTTGGTTTCTCAGAATGCTTTAGAGTCAAGCCCTTGAACTCATAGGAAGCGACTTCACTTCCACATTCTGATAGGTGGACCTTATCAAGATTGTTCCCGTAACTTAAAACAATCTAACACAATTTGTGTTATAAGTCCATTAAGAATTATGTTCAACCTTTAACTACATTACGGTTTCAAGTTCCACTAACCCCTGGGATGGTAATTTTTAAATTTTGTAGAACTTCAGTCATGTTCGGATGATGTACTTTTACTTGATCTTGAGACTTGATGAAATACCAAGCGTCAAGGCAAGGTTCCATCATGGGTGACTTTGTTGTTTGGGCTTGCTCCCATACCTCACATACTTTAATCAGTCTTGGCATTATAGTTCTTACTTAATTGTAAGACACTAATGGTGATCACCTTTGCTTCAGTTGACTGATTAAATTTTTAGTGTCTAAGACCTATACGTAAAGACTTACCGGTGTATAGAATTTTACATTCTTGATAGTGTAGGTTGACTATCACAATGCACAAAGATATAGGTTTCAGCCATAAGGGTATGTTTATTAACAAGTCCCGTAGCCATTCTGCTTCTTTATAGCATGAAGCCATTGCCACAAACTCTGATGTCAAAAGTTTGTTACCCAACTTTATATCTTTGATCCCCAAGATACAACACCCCCACCAAGAGTGTATATCCATCCGCTAAAGAAGCTCTATTTTATTTGCACCACAATCTCCTTATCGAATTCGAGAGCAAACAAACGGGAAAAACTGAAACACAAAGAGGGCATCAGCTCAACCATATATCATACTCAAAATCTAGTACAAGAACCGTACCCACAAATCCGATTTATTACATGCGAAGAAAAAATCAAAACCAGAATCTTTCAATGATTTTACTACACGTAAAATAGAGCACCAAATTCGAGGTGGTGATCGGTCACCATGAAAGATCAAAACTTTGAGCCCAATATATTGCTATGAATATCTTTACACCATTAAAGAGCATCGCCAGCAAATGAAGCGCCAACCCACTTCAATCAATAGAGCACGATTCAAGCGAGAAACTAGAGACCACAAAGAACACGTTCTTTAGTTTGGACGCTAAGACATTGTCCCAAGTACCTCGAATCTTTCTATCCGAGGAATCAACACAGTTGAAGAACTTACTACGGATAGATTTATAGTCTTCAACACGACTTTTGGGAACCTTAAAGATTGACATATACTAAATTGGAGAGGGCCCAAGAACGGATTTAAGAAGGGTTAATCTGTCGCCCTATGGAAGGGTTTTAACCTTCTATTTAGATAATCGGGCTTGGAGTTTGTTCAACACAGACCAACCCAAGCCGACTTCCGAGCATACAGTCCCCCAACCCGTCACACAAGATATCGATAGGAGTGTTCAAAACAGCACACCCGATCCTATTCCGCTTGCAAAACTAAAATTCTGAGAAAAACCCGACACCCAAGAATTGGCTCTTAGCAAATGTTGATCTTAAGACCCGACGCAAGATGGAAGCAATTAAGAACTTTAACCAATATTATGTAGTTATGTTCGGACCACTCTACAATGTACATGGCATCGTCAGCATAAAAAAGATGAGAAATATTAAACTGAGCCATGCAATTGAAAAACAGTTAAACAGCCCATCGTCAACAACTACGGGAGATAGAGATTATGTAACGACTCCATTAATAAGAATGAAAATAGATAAGGGGCCAACGGATAACCTTGTTTCAACCCACAACAAAAAGGGAAACTCGGAAGTTGGGGCCTACCAATTAAACAAATATGGAAGCCATGGAGGAAGTTATAGTACCACCGGATCCACCTACAACCAATTCGCCTAAACCCAAACGTCTTGAAGAGATCAAGAGATAATCACCGAAAAACGGAATCATACGCCTTAGCAAAATCAACCTTAAAAAAACATAGCTTGCTTCCTTTTTCGCTTACTTTGTTTAACACCTCATTTAAGATAACAACGGTCCCATCCAATATTTGCTAGATTAGCAACGAAGGCCGATTGAGTCTCGGAAACTAATGGACTATAAATTAGCCAAAACGATTCAGCTAAGACTTTCGTGTTCACCCTTATAATACGCATTCCATCAAACTGACTAGGCCGAAAATAATTAACGAACTTAGCATCATTAACTTTAGGAATTAAGGCGATGAAAGACGAGTTACACCCCCTTGGAAACGTACCAGACTTAAAAAAATAGTCGACCGCATCGCAAAAATCCGCCCCGACAAGACTCCAATATTTTCTAAAAAATTCAAACGTATAACCATCGAGGCCAGGAGACTTATTCGGATCAGGTGGATGAGCTGGATAGGGCAGTATCGAGGGACGAAATTCGTAAGGCTGTTTGGAACTGTGGCACCAGAAAAAATTCCATGTAGACTGACCCCAGAAAAAGGCTAATTATTTTTTTGAAACTCAAGGCATGATTGCATGAAACATGGGACTAAAAAAAAGGCTGATTGTTTGTTTATATTTTTTTATAACTTTTCAAAAAAAGAATTTGACAAACTTTCCAAGCAACATATATCTATAACTCATTTTGGGATTTTATAATTTTCTTCATTTTCAATGAATTTTACCAGTTTTTTTTCCTACTTACCAACATGTCATTAAGGATTTACCAGTTTTTTTTCCTTTTTTTTTTGAACGACAACTTTATTAAAAAAAACTAGCAAGGAGCTAGAAAGACATTACAAAGAAATAAGATAGGGGTTTTTTAACCAATACTCCCAAGAAAAAACCCTATTACATCTACTAGAACACCATAAAAAGGACCAAGAAACAATGTCATCAAAAATCGTCGAACGATTAGGAGGCGAAGCGTCAAAGACCAACTGATTTCGAAGCCTCCAAATCCGCCACCAAGCAACATAAAAAACACCTTCTAAAATAGACTTGAGACGGGAAGAAAGTCGAAAGGATAAGAACCAAGCATCCCAATCCGAGAAAGAACAAATCTCGTCACGTTGATTTTCCTTTTTGTATGTCCTCAAAATAACATGTTCATTTGAGTCATTAACAATCAACTTACTGCTTCTATGTGGTGTCAAGAATGATATATTCTAGCCTGGTTTATCCTTCCAATATTGTACAAGGTTTTTTGATTTTTTCTTGGAAACGCTGAATTGAGGTACTATCCACGGTTAGATCCGGTTAGATAATCTATTTCGTGTATGGTGGTATCACTATTACTATGGTGTTAACTCCTCAATACTCAACTCAGGCCGTATTTGAGTGGTTAGTGCGGGTCACTACGTGGTTCGCTGCCTTTGACGCTCATGGCCCTCAAAGCTTTTAGGGGCCCTTAAATTATTTGTTTCCATTTTAACAATTTGTTAAACATTTGATAACTTTTTGCATTTCAATATATCCTTTACTTAAACAAATGACACTTTATTTCTATAAATATCATTGCTTTCTCGAACTTGTCTTATTATTTAATTTCGCCTAGAGCCACAAATTTTTTAGAACTCCCGCGTCACAAAAAAAAAAAAATAAAACAAGAGAACGGCCAATCCACTCCAAAAATAATTATGCTCCTCTGCCATATTATTTTGTTTCGATTTAATAAATTGGGTGTACTTAGATTTCGTAGTTTGATATATAATTCTTTACTAAAGTAAAAAAGTAATTCTTGAACGTTAAGAACTGGAGAAAGATATGTTATACAAGCTAGAACAATGTATGTCGAATGCACCCTGCTTATTACGTGAAAGAGGATTAGTAGGTTTATATTTCTAACAAAGGAGGCTAGTAGAAAATGCTAGAAGTTGAAACACAAAGATTTGCATGATTATGAAGTCACATAACCTTGCATATAAAGTGATTGTGAAAATTTGAATTATCTTAGAGCTGATCTATGAAAATAAGACATTCTTTAGAGTGATATTGAAAATAAGAATTCTTGAGTATATAGACAGTATCGATTATCCACTGGTTCTCGTGATAATTTGAAATGGTATTGCCTCTTTCTTACGTTATACTGAAGAGAGTATTGGTTATTATTGGTTAACAGAACAGAACATTTTGACAAGAAATGGCTATTTCTCAATAAGGCCGTGTATCCGTGCTTATTATAACGTTCCTAATGTTTTTCGCCGCATTTTCGTTGTCACGAGGTGTGGTAATCCAACAAGGTTTGGTAGGAATTGTTATATGGTGGGAATACTATAATTGGAGGCGGACGTCCTAGTACTGTATGCTAAAGCCGTAAACGTACGAGGATGATGTGATGCTTTTCAAAGGGTAAAGCGTATTTTTACACCATAAAGATTTAACTGATTCGAATTTTTTTGCTACTACATTTATGGATCGTGAAAAATGCTTTCCCTTTTCGTATTGGTGCTTACACTACGTGCTAACATGTTACGCGTAAATTGTTACTTTTTGTTACTCTTATAATCAAATGATCATTTAAAAAGGAGATAGAGAAATGTAACGCTCTATATATGTATGTCATGTCCTTTAAATTAATAATACTAATAAGCACGTATGGAAGAATGAACCATCTGAGAAGAGATCTAGAGAATGAGCCTTCACATGTCTACCATGGATGCCACCATTTCTGGATCATCAACCGTAGTATGATTTCTTTCGATGGCAATGTTTTTGCTGTGTTTCAAACTCACGTTTAGTATTCAAAACAAAACAACTTATCAATCTATGAAATTATGTAACACGAATTCTAAAGCATGTCTTGATGAGTAACTTGAACAAGCTAGCATATATAATCACCTGGCTAATAGTAGAATGTAACATTAAATATCAATAATTTAATTGTCTGGATAAACTATAACATTTCTGAATAATCATGCACTAGACTTGAGGCACAATATCTCTACGTTATTGAGCAGATTCTTAAGCGCTAAGAAAAATGCGACTCAGCTTAACAAATATTTAGTTTTTCAAAAGATTGCTAAGATAAGTAAATAAGTTTAAGCTATTAAAATCCATACACTAACAAATAATATTACTATATTAGCTTCAAATCAATGAAACTTTAATGGTGTTGAAGTAGTGATTCACACAGCAAAAGACACAATTCACATTGTATCAAATCGTGTTACCTGGAAATGTCATTAGCAGGAGTAAATATTGCGAGAACTAGCAATGAGCAAAGCCCGAGCCCGAAAAAACTTATAGAGGTTGCCATTGTTGCTCCAATATAGACAAAAAATATAGTCTATGAGTTTTACTTAGAAGAGACTCAAGAATTTATTTGTAAAGAGAGAATATTGGAAAAAAGAATGAGAGAATCGATTTCATAGAAGAGACTCAACAAAGGTATCTTTTAAAGGGAAGACAATGTGTTTGGTTAATTTCCTCTAACCATATGGTTAGGTCGTATCTCACTCATACAAGGCCTGAGTTTTTTGCTGCCTTGAGATATGCAAAACGATCGAAAATGACTATAAAACAAGTTTTTGGAACCCGCGCTTCGCTGCGGTGAGAGTTAGCCTGTGTTGTATCGAAAAAGTATCTTAGCAATAGTGAAGCAATTTCAAACTCGAGAAATGTTGGTATATATTCAAACTTAACGTCTTTAATCATACTGCTGTTGCTAATTTATACAGGACAATGCAAAAACAAACACATAAACGAACGATACATCAATATCCTACACATACAATTCTTTTGAGATGTTAGATTCTCTAGATCATAGTACACCAAATCAACATGTGTTTGTTGAAATTTGCATAGCTGAATTTAGTACGAAACGTGCTTATTGCAGCAACCAACCGCTCCCAAAATCCGAAACCTGCATAATTTCTATATTAATGAAGATATAATAATTTTCTCCAGTGACTGTTTGGATGAGACTATCTTCACTTAAAAAGTAAACATGGTCAAATGGATTTTTTTATTTTTTATTGAACAAACGTCATAAAAAATGCAATGTAATTTCACTTTTAAAAATGTATGATACTTGATTTGTTAGCATTTAGCGCAACATAATTGCCATATGTTACTAAAACCTACAAATAGTAACCATTATGTGCAACATCTACCATATAGCGCACCAAATTGCATGCTTTGGTAACAAATGGTAAACAAACTTGCATAACAAATGACAAATCTGTTTTTCTTTTTGATGCAACTGGATAAATGTAAGGAGAACTTACAAAGTCTTATCCGTTCTTTCTCACTGATTTGATGACACATTTACTTACAGCTCCAGCCACTCGATGGACCTAGGTAAAACTGCATAGATCGACAATCCATCAGACATATAATTACATAATAATAAACAGCTTATTATTAAAAAACTGCTTTCTCAAAATGGAGTATTAACTACCTGATCTTTCCTATTCACGCCTTCACGTTTTCCTGTTCTGATTTCTATTATCCAGCCCTCGGGCAGCCCTTAAGTCCTCGAGACAACCTATTCAATATTCCAAAACTCATAGGGTCATCATAGAATTGATAGTATCCCATTCCATCAGACATATAAAGTAAGTAAACTGTGTGTGTATGAACAAACAACAAAATGAACGGTGCACTGTATGCATTTATTTGAGCGTATTCAGCGGCCTAGTTGCGGCATCCAAAGTGTGACATGTAAAAGCATATTCTTACATACGGGGTGTTTCGAGGGTCGGCGCAAGCAAAATGACACATGCAAACCCCTTTGGTCCCACCATTAAAAATCGCAGCTGCCGAACCTCAAACACAACACTTATCATAACCTCCATCTTACATTTTTAATCTTAACAGAAAGAAAGAAAGAAGCCAGCCATGTTAATGTTAAAGCTCATGAGTCATACTTAATCTGTTGGATAACAATGGCCTTTCAAGGAACATCAAGAGAGCTCACATGGTATTCTTTACGCGCACTCACTCCTAATGCCGAGGAAATGCCTATAAGAACAGTTACTACATTTATCAGATCTAGATTTGATGGTCCATTTATGAGTAACATTTACGGATCTTGTTTGCTACCTCATAAGGTTATTATACGTTTCGGTTCTATTGATTTTACATCGTCATATTTACTCAACTCGTATTGTCCTAGTTGAGAGGATATGTCTAACTCATATGCTTATTTGATCCCAAATAATCATAATTACATATATATAACTTTTACATCCAAACATAGTCACAATAATCAATTGCGAAACCTAGACCCAAACACCCTAAATCTTATAGCAAGTAGTTTTACCTGCTGATAATTTGTTTTCCAACGTAATGATTCGATCGCTAAATTCCAGTTTCGTCAGCCATTTTCTTTTGCACCTGCAGTAATCAAAAAGCGATACACATATGGTTAAGTGTCATGCTTCATTTAAAGAGCTATTGTTACATGTGAAGAAAAGCTTATGATGTCTTCAGGCTAAGTGTGTCTTACTTTGTAATCGAAGGAAATGCTTATTTAGGATAAATTTGTACAGAGAGGTTATGTTAAACCTTTGAGCTATGATTGATTAAAGTTGTGACATAGCATTGCATTTCGTCCATTCTTAAAAGCTAATGTTTGATTTTTTTACCTTCATTTTATTAACTAAAAACAGAACATATAGTGGGCAATGAATGCTTATTTGTCCTGGTTAATGGTGAAAACCAATATAAGTACCAAATGTTAGTGGCCTACCTTTTTTTCCGTACTCACTCCATAACTATTTAGTCATTGTCATGCAAGATATAATGTTGTTTGGCTTGTAAAAATTATGCATTTAGTTGAAAGAAAACATCTCTGTTTCTACAAAGTATTTTGTGACTGCTTCATGAACAACCGGCTGTGCAACTGGTGGCTGACATAAACCTGTGACAACGCCAGACTTAGAAAGCTGTTGCGCAAATAACGAAAAGGTATTGAAAGAAAATTAAAAGCATTTGTTCACCTCTTGATCCAGCGACACCCCTGCATTCATTCCTAGTTTCCGTATTCTGGGGAGTTCCATGTACGACTGCGATATTCTCAAACCCTGCACCATGAATGAACAAAGAATCAAACGGACGCCCTTGACTTGAGATTAATTTTTTTCCACCAAGAGCAGAAGAGTTTTCGTAAACTTGGAATTTATACCTGTACAGTATTTTCATTTCTTATGCATTGAAATATGTTTGCGTTTCTTAAGCTAATGTTGCCTAAAGAAATTAAAAAGTTGACTAATAAAGCATACCTTGTAAGCCGGCTGAAGGTGGTGATGACGGCGACGGGTAGAGGTGAATGGCAATGGAGGTGGGTGAAGGGTTTGGAGGTGGGTGATGAGTTTGGAGGGTTTGAAGGTGAGAGGCGACTGAATAAGGTGGGTGATGAGTTTGGAGGTTTTGAAGTTACTTTGCTAGTCTTCCTTTTACTTTCAAGAATTGAGGTCGCTGGAGTCTGCCTCGTTTAGCAACTGAATCACTTCATTCATGTTAGGTCGAAGGGTATCAGTCTTGTTTGTACATCTAATGGCTACGCGAAGAACCTTCATAACATTATTGGAATAACTGGAAAGTCGCAAATCCAAAACCTCAACCATATCTGTCTCCACTTTCGATGAAATCCAGTCTACGATATTGTGGACTCCCTGCACTGCCTTCTTTCTGGTAACCAGTTCCATCAACACTACCCCGAAACTATATACATCACATTTTGTGGTAACTTTGAAAGTCGCGGCATACTCTGTAATAAATGAAATTCTAAACCTGGTTACCTTGAATCATCATATGAATCGTTTTGTGAAAAATTTACTTGGCTCGTTTTTTACAAAACTAAAAATGAAAAATAAGAAAAAAAACTCTCCAACTAAAAATGGAGTGATATATATTTTTTTCTAAACCGTTTTGATTAGCTAACGTTGCGCTATCTACTTCATTCATTAGCTCTTTCCGATTTAAGCCCAACAAAAAAGCTTATTGGAAACATCGATAAGCTATTAAAATAGAGCTTGGTTATTAGATTTTGCCAATCTGAATAAGCCAATAAAATATAAGCTAATCCCCAACAACACCTGAATCAAACTTACTTAGCTAATTTGTCAGTAGCCGACTGATTCTAGTTACCTGATTATTAAGGGGTAAAATAATCAGGTTTGGATCTATATTAATGTGTTTGAGATAACCTATTTTTCTGTGTATGTTTTCAATATACCTATCTAGAATACACTGAACCTATCTGATTATACACTTAAAAGCATTAAAGTATCATATAACAGATGACCTTGGCAAACACACTTATGGATTACTAACCTGATTCATATGGAATTAGAATATATTTTAAGACACCAATAACTAAAAAGGAAATGTTCTTGGATCATGGGGTTAGACATGTTGCGGATCACTCATAGAACAAAACTTTTAGTCGTGCATAGAAGAAAACATGAGCATAGAACAAAACTTTTAGTCGTGGTTAAACATCATATAGGTTGTTCACCACGACTAAAAGCATTGAAGAAAAAAACTTTTTTTCCGTTAAAGGTTGGTGAAATTATGACGTGTCCGCAACTCACTAAATCCTACATTTCAAGCTTTTGTCTCAAAGTTGTCATGCACTCATAATCACTCGCGCAACAACACGGCAACATCTTCATAATTTGCAAACCCAGTTGGTCTGATTAAGTTATCAATTTCTTTCAGGATATATTACCTATGAGCTCGTTATTCCAAATTCTAATACTCAAAAGACCTCTACAATTCCCTATTAATTCACGCAAAAGTAAACTTATGGGAAAAAATGTGGTTAGAAATAATACAAAGGAACGTATGGCGACCAAGTTTTAAGGCTATTTTGAGGGCCACTTTGCTCTATCACTAAGATATGATGAAATTCCACAATAGATACGAAATTTCATGAACCACCTAAGCCTACTAATAAGAGCTCGTATTTATATATTAATTTAGATGCAGTACCTGAACTATGGTTGCGGCTTTGTTCCTTCTTACGCGCCTGGGCTCATCTCTTGCTGCCATTGCTCAAAAACAGTCTGAAGTTTAGACATATGATCATCACAATCTTCGCAAAACCTATGAGCTCGTTCTACAGGTAAAAAGTCAAAAAATAAGCTTAGACAAACAACGCCATACATTTTAACAATTAGCCAAAAACCTTAATCAAACAAACCAACATTTTCACACAAATGAATCAATTTCGCAACAAAAAAAAAAAAAATGTTATACCGCAGGACGGTATTCAACAGCTTCAAACCGGCTAACCTCCATGACTCATCCAAACCACCTGCTTATCTTCTATAACCTAAAATCGAAAACCCACAAAAACAAAAACCAAAATTTAAAATCATCAACAAATCAAAATTCATTCTTTATTACAAAAAACTGAAAATTAACCAAAAGTAAATAACGGGTATAGTTTTTATCACTTACTTGTTCATAAGAGAATCAGGTATTTGTGATCCGGGGAACCCATCATTCCAAGTGCAAAACGCAACACATATTATCATCACAGTCTTCGCAAAACCCTAATTTTCATAAGTAATTGGAAATTTTAACCCAGAGATAAATTAAAAAAGTGTAAAAAGGTGAAAACTTACACTTAATCAGAATCGGGCCATCGATTGATTTGAATCTCGAATTGAAGGGACGCCGTTTTGGTTTGTGTGTTTTTTCAGTCTAGGTGTTGTGTGATTTTTTTTAGGTCGTCTGTGTCAGTGTGTGAAAATAGAGGGTGGATAAGATGAAGAAGGTGGAGAGTGAGAGTCATGTGTGAAGAAGGCAGGAGATAAGGCTACGTGTTTTCTTATGTGGCTATCAACGGAATATTTTAAGGATAAAAGTACCGGTGGCTCATTTAGAAGGTTTTTATTTTAAAAAGATTGACATTTGAGCAAAGAGCAAATTGATTTATATTTTTTTATTTGATCACAAGTAAACATTATTTAATAGTGAATCAAATTTATAAATTACAAATTTGATTCATAAATCATTGTTAAAGTCGAATTATGGTAATGGTTAATTAAATTTGTATAGATGATTCAGTATTGTACTTATATCGCAAAATCGAGAGATTTTTAACATTGATTCGGATTTTTTTATACACATTTTGGATTATAATCACATTAAAATGAGTTTTACGCTTGAAAACTTGAATCAAAGTTACAAAATCTATCATTTTTAAAAATTTTCTCAATCTTCTCAAAATAAAAACCTTCTCAATCGATCCGGATTATATATACAAGGAAAAAGGTATGCATTGTATATAACTAGAGTTTAGTTGGTCTAATATGACATCAAAAGTACTTTTCATGTCGTGTAACAACTGATAACAAGATCGGATCATTGGATAAATTTCACACTCATAGAACTTCTAAACTTTGTTGTTATATGCATAACATTTATGTTCCATGCTCACGTCTACTCTATTTTATTGATTTTTATCATCTTTAATAAAGGTAAAGTTTATTTATGTTTCATGTACTTTTTTTTATAGATTTCTTATGCAATTTGTATCCATAAAAAACTTATTATGCATAATCTATTATATTAACATATACATCTCCTTAATTTAATTTAATGGGGGCAGTATCTTATAAAAGCTTAAGCTGCGGTGAACTAACATTCATTCTGCACTTACATAATATCCTCTCTATGATTTCAACGTATGCATTCCAACAGTCATCTCCAAAGAATAAGAATCATCATAGGTTTTTTTTAATCATCTCTCTGGCTTCTCGCACAACAACAACGGCTTACGTATTTTCTGATAACACACACAAACTTTCCAGCAGCGTTTTCTGGGAGGTGACATTGTTGAGCAAATTCTAGGATCAAGATGGAGAAGAAGAATCATTGTGACACTCATAGTTAAATGTAAGGTTTTTTTTATAAATTTCAAATATTGATAATGATTACACTGTATAAGGTTGTTTAACAAACTTAATTGATTAATGAGGTGTTTGGGTTACCTTTTTGAACAAGTTTCATAAGCAATTTGAGATTACAAATTCACGGTAACATTTAATTAGATGTTCAAAGTTAGTTTATCTATATCAAGTTGTTGATTGGTTATCTTCATAATTATTTGATGCAGGTGTTAACAAATTGGGTTGTTTGGTGGCGTTTAAATGATGATCGCAATGTGTTTAACGTAATGTTACGGCCTAAGAAAGAAGAAGCATGGAAGTCTAAAAATACATGCTTCGCTCAAAGGTAATAAATTGCTTAAAAAGCATTACTTTTGGTTTGTATTATCATAAATCATCAATTATATTTTGGGATTTCTTTATGTGAAATGGCTTCTGCTTATTGGCGTATTAGCTATCTATTTTTGAATACTATTCACTTTAATATGCTGTTAAACATAGCCTATTTGGGTACTCAAAACTGCATAATGTGTTTAGATAATATAATAGGTCAATAAGCTGCTTTAATCAGGATACTTGAAATAGTTAATTACTTAACTTTCAATCAAATATTTTGTTTTGGTTAAGATCCTATAACTGATATAACTAAGTAGTTAAGCATAGTCAATTGGTGAAAGAATTATTTTTTCGACTTCTATATCAATTGGGGTTTGGGGATCAAGAGTTATGAGCTTTTACCAATTGGACTTTGGGCATAGGTAAAATGTTAATGGAAATTTTTGCCCATGTTGCTTTTTCCCTTCCACAAACTCGGTTCTCACAATGTTTTGTCCATATAGACAGGTAGGGGAATAAAGTCAAGGATTAAAAATTTAGTACAAAGTTAGTTATCTAACAGAATGAGACTAACTGTTCATATATATTTGGAATATGAATCCATATACATAGTTTACGGGTGTAAGAACAGGACCCTTGAAGACTTAAGTAGCCCAGTCTTTGGAATGAGTCGATACTCGACAATGAATTTGTTTATATTGCCCCATGACATAGAAAAGACCAGAATGCTTAAAAAGAATGAATTTGTTTCTGTACTTTTTCAGGGATCTTTCGTAAATTGTGATACATATGTCTTATCATTGCTGATTTATACAGCCTCTAACTGCATTATTTTTCCCTTTTAGTCTGATAACTTCTTTTCGGGGTATCACCGTGTTAAGAAAAACAGGGTTTTTGTTTTAGCTTATATTTTTCAGCTTATTGATGTTTTGAAGACTCAATGTCATAGGCTTGATAAACCCAATCCGCTTTTACTTTATTCGCTACCACGTTGCCTAGGACGCGTTAGTGAACGATAGAAAAACATGATGACCTTGAGGTGTTATAAACACCTCTTTAAGCACTCATGATCCTCGATGATTATGTCCCGCTATCCTAAACATACGAATGACTTAAGTACCATTTCGTACCCTGACCATTGACCAACATAGTGATAGCATCCGCGTTCGTGTTACAACATATAGGCTAACAAATTCATTTACATGAGCTTTACAATAGTTTTAAAGAAGCTCATTTTTATGGTGGTTTAGCAAGATGCTTTTGTTATTCACCTATTATACATTGGTCTCACTTCAGTTTACCAATTGCCTAAAACTCAATTTTGGATAATGTCAATTTCTCATTAGCAAAAAGTTACCTATTTAATTAGTTGCTTTAGAATTTTACAACTGTTATCACAAGTCAATACACTTTTTGGATCTCCTTAATACCGGTCATTTGTTTTTTCACATTTAGCCTTATTGCACATTGGGTTTCAAAATGCGTCGGCTTCACACTTGTCAGCTGTCGCACTGTTGTGGAGGAATTCAATAAACGCCAATATTACAGCTCTTGCGGTATGTTACCGAATCATATACGCTCTGACCCAGAAGGATAGAAAAACATGATGATGCATGGCCCTTTTGGGTTAACTAATTTATGTGTTACCTGTATGCAAGGAGGGGTTTGCAGCAAAGAAATTCCGAAGAAACACAATGAACAAACTTTTCTTAATAAAGATGGTTACGTGCATTGTCAAAGAAGAGTCACGGGCATCTACGATATTGGTTGGACAAACTACAGGTATGAATAACTCCAACAACATATTAGCAAAGAGTAACAACACAAGAGACTCTTGTTGCAGTTTAGTGTGTCAGTGAGTTAACAAATGGGTGGGTTTTAGTTGCACACCCACCTTACGCAATCAACAATTAGACACAACCCGTGTGCATCGCACGAGTATGCATGCCTCGTATATTAAAATTTTTAATTATGCAGAATGAATATGCTAGAAATAGTATATTATGCATAATGAGACAGGAGTTCATGTATATTGAGTTTTTTATTGATACTATAATAAGACCGGAGAAAAAACACCATTAGTAGACTTTACCCTATGATAAATGGGCAAAGCATTTCATTTTGGACATAAATGTCTCCTCCTAATGAAGAGTCTCCACTTGGTCCATTTCAAAATCATGGTAAAGCTTAGGGTTTCATCCATAATGGCGCCTGGAGTACTAAAATGTTACCAAATATTATTTCCAATTTAGGGATTCCTATTTCTAAAACTGTATCTCCATACAGGCTTCGTGTGGCACTACGATTTGAATGGTCACAGTCAAATCTGGCTACAAGCAAGCATTATGAAAACTTTAAAAGGAGATTCAAGCTCTAAACCTCCTAAAATTTTCTAGAAGAGATTATGGAATATCCATACACAACGAAAAGTTAAACTTTTTCTACACAAGTCGATAACTAACTCTATTGCGACAATGGATAATCTCTTTAATTAAAAGACATTATTCCCCTTGTCCAGTATGTCCAATTTGACTCGTTGTGCTTGGTTTGGTTTTTTGTTAAGTTTTCAAATCATCCGCCAACTACAATTGTTTCTCGTCGTTTTCAAAGATCTCTTGATTATAGCACGTAGTTGAAGTTATGAATCTTCTTGTGTTTTATCAATTGTGTCTACTATATGCTGGTGCATTTGGCGATCACGTTGTGCTTTATTTATAAAAATGTTGATCTTTCCCCCGAGCGCACTTTGGCCTCAATAAACGGACAACTAAGTGAGTTCGAAAAGATGATGGCTTGAAAACACATAACGTCAACTGGTTGTCCTAATTCTGAATCACACTTCTCTGTGATGGATTGCCCCTACAACTCTAAAGAGTAAGTAATAAAAGGATCACTAAAATTCTATTCTTACACTATATTTAGTAAGCAAAAGGGTCATTAGAAAAATTATATACCCCGACTTTCTTTTTTAAAAAGTACATAACTTTTCTGCTTACTTTTATCTTTAACAAGCATTAGTCACAAAATGTTACAAATGGTTTAGGTGACTGTTTGACTCATTAGTAAGCAAAATCTTTAGTATGTAAATGACTTTTATTTTATCGATGAGTGATATGTATGTTCTAAATTTTTGGGTTGTAATGAAATTTAAGTGAAAAAAGAAAAAGGTAAATCCGAAACTATAACATTCTAGTTGGCCAGGTAAACAACCACTAACCGCAGAAAAATATTTTTCGATCTTTGTTTGAAACACACATAGGGCAACCTTTCGAATTTGAATTACATGGGTCGGGGATGCTCATTTGGCTCCCAATTATATTATTGGAGTGCACTAATCACAAGTACAATTATCCATTGGGCCTTCAATCTGTATATTATAGCCGATGCATCAACAAACACATCGAATCGACATCACAATCAAAAAATTTTCAAACATATTAGTTCGTTTTGGAAATATGAAAAGAAATAAGATAATATATCTATAGTATTCTTAGGAGATTGATTTCGAGGATTGGTGGAGGGCGGGACAAATCATTACGTTCAACTGATATGTTGCTCTACTTCTCACAGGGTCATCGCCCTTGACCCAAACGGGGATGGTTCATTATTTTGTGCCGCCATTTCATGCGGTCGCTCTCGAGGCCCACAAACGTAAAAAAGCGCTTCTAAGGTTTGAGGCTAAGATAGCGGATATGGGATACGGTTATCTCCCATTTATTGAGCTCGCTAGTTACATACTTTTTCTTTTTAACGTGGACTCTTGTGAACTTTGATGTAATGGACATGCTGCGCGCTTAGAGGACTTTACTGAAGTCGGATCGAAATATATCTGTTGCGGACTAAGGATATTAAGGGCGTTGCCGCTCAATTGTAAATCATTTTATAACTAAATAAAACGTAATTTTATGCATAGAGATATTTAAACAATTCGAAATATCTCGTGATAAAAACTCATTAATATTATTTGCGTTTTAAAAAACCTTTTCTCTTATGTGAGACAACATGACTAGTCATGTTGAGCTCAACATTAGAAGATCCCCATCAATTTTTATTAGAAGAAACTTTATCGTAAAAAGAAGAAATAATAATAATAATAATAATAATAATAGAAATAAATCAAATAATACTACTCTAATAGGTCAACAAAAAACAAAACATCATACTGATAACGTTTTGTCAACAATTAAATGCCCTAAGAGACATACTCCATCAAATAAAGTATCAACTACTCAATCTAATAATTTCATTTGCATTTAAACTTATTGAAAGAGAAATCATAAAAGTAGGAAAATATGGCGTCTTAGAAAACATGTCCCTTTTACATATAAGTTGATTAATTCCACCCTTTTGTTTGTGGACCAAAATTTGTTAATGTCGTTTCTTATACAGTTGTTAGACAATAATAACCAGTGAGGAGCTACGAGTCGCACCGCTATGAAATGGTAAGAAGCATTCTGGAGGCAAACCATCAAGATATATGATAAGCTTGTACATATTTACAAGGGTGAAAGCTATCGATACATAACATACTTTTCAAAAAGAACGAGATACGTAACCAACTATATTTATTACCAGAATTGCCAAAATAGTTTTAAATTTTATACAAAATCGCACTGGGAGTGGTATGCAGTAGATATCAACTCAGATGGCAATGGGATTCATTGTGGTACATACGGGTAGGTCCTATTAAAGAAAAAAACAATATATTTGCTCCCACTCTGGTCTACATATGAACCAAATTATTTTGAAAGTAGTTGGCCATCAAATTCATGGATTTTAAAAGATACTACTATCATGAATCCGTACAACAAGTATATTGTATAGACTACTAGTAAGTTATGATATAGAAACACTGGTTTTGAGATTTATCAAAAACATATTCAAGAGTGTTTCTAAGCTCAAATTAAACAAGAAGATTGAATAAAAAGGAATCATGTGCTTAACGAAGTTATGTTGGATAGTGGTTATATTTAGTGTATTATCTTTTTCACTTTGCCATAAGCTTACTTTATTATAAGGTCACTTTGTCATGCTCTCAATCATTACAAAAATCATAGTATGTTTTTGTGCTTGCATGTTCAATGGCTTACTTTGTCAAAAGTTAACGAAGTGGATGTTACCTTTTTAGATGTGATCTTCTTGTCTTACTGAAAAATCTCCATCAACTCAATGTGGTTCCATGTAGTTGTAGAGGCTTGTCGAGAACATGTAATAATACTTATCTAGCTAGTGGGTATTTGCTAATTAATTTGTGGATTTTTTATCACTCACATAAACATGAGAGGTAAACGAATTTATCGAAAATGTCACATGAGAGGTAAACATATGTTGCTTACAAGAAACCATCAAACAAGAACCCTAATTTCAGGGATTGCATGACTTTTATATCATGAAGAAATTTGCGTCCTCCATTTAATTTTGTTGACTAATTATAAAAATAATTTTAGCACAAAACATTTGTCAAAATGTGTGACACTTAGTGTCCCCTTAACACTGTGGATTTGTTGTATATTTGTATATAATCAAAAAGTTGATAATCTAAAAAAATTTAAAAACAAAGACCTAATAAGGGAACAACAATATGTACACTATAATTGGAGATTTTGGTATGCGATCACAAATATGTTTCATGTGATCATATTCTGTTGAGTTTTTATAATGGATTTATAGTCAATAAAATTGGATCAAATATTTTAATTTGCCTTTCGCCATTTAATTTACACCATGTGGACAAAAATATAAGTTGTATGTATGAGAAAAAGTTATAGAAAAGCTACTCCTTCTAAAAGTAGCAAGTCATTATGCATGTAAATTGCTTTCATTCAAATATCAAATATTTATGTGTCGTCTTTACTCTTTAATATCGAAAATATCTTCTCTAACTTATACGCATACATCAAGTCGTGAAAGTATCGAAAATATGTTCTGAACTGATGAAGTATCTAATTTAACGTTGTGTCGTAGCTGAGTTAGCAGGAGCTCTGTGCGAAAGTTTATATAATAACTAAACATCGTGATAAAGATATATTGTAACCATCTAACTTTAGTTTTTTTTATGAGTTTTCATTACTCTCGGCTATTTGAAGTAGAGTTTAACAAATATTTGAAACATAAATTCATATATCAATAAGATTTTGATCTAAAAAAGCAAATTTTAAGGCAGTAAAATATACAAAAGAATATATATTTAGAGGCTCTATGCGGTTGCACATTTTATACACCCTCAAATACGACTCTAATTTAATGATAAAATAAAATATTGACATTAGAATTCTACAAAATAATACATAGAAGTGAGAAGTTGCGCGTAACTAAGCTATAGATCGATATACGTACATTCCAACATGAAAACACGTACAATAAGGAGAATTGAATCACTACATGAATGGGATAAATTGTACGTATAGTTTTCACATATTTTATAAATATAACAACACTTTCTAAAAGACAAAAAAAAATATTTAAAAAAAGTGCTACAGTAAAATGTGAGAACGTGAACAGTAAAACCTACGGTAACCCACACTATCTCCTCTCCACTATACATCACGTCTATCATCAACACACACACACCCACACATACAATTGTTTACCTCACATCTTATTGAAGGTTCTTCCCATAAATCATTTGATTCGTTTGAGGTTCACGATTCGTTTCGCTTGATCCTTTATATCATAATCGCGATTACAACCTGTTGTAAGGTTTTTCTTTGTTTTTCCTTTTTATTGTTTAAGCATATCCTTGATTCTTTTCATCATAACCACTTTGATTTAATGAATTTCTTTTAATTTTCACTTTGATTTAATGAATTTCTTTTAATTTTGAAAATAGGGTTTGTCATAATCTAGGGTTTTTGTTTGGGTTTTCTAAGAATTTGGGTTTTTGTTTGGGTTTTCTTAGAATTTGGGTTTTTGTTTAGGTTTTCTAAAAATTTTGGGTTTTTGATTGGGTCGTTTTATGGTGACAAATTTGCAAACAAGAATTTAAGGTTTATGGGTGAAAAGAAGTTTGCATCATTAACAATATGGCGTCTTTGTTTTCAATGTTTAACAAATTTGCATTGTGGTGGGGCGAGCTTCCTAAGCTCGCAGCCATATCGGTTAGACTAAAAGAATGCAACATTTTAAGTGTTGTTATGGGTATTTGATAATCTTGGTGTTTGGATTCTTGGTACTTAGGCGGTTGAATTTGAACGAAGCTGAGATTATTTGCATCGTGGCGTGGCGAGCTTCCTAAGCTCGCAGCCATAGCGGATATACTTTATTCACTATTTTACAGCTTGCTAATACTGCCTGCAACAAACGACTTTTCTGGGTCATTGTGCGGGTTGTTTCTATGTGCTACCAAATCACAATTTTTATGGGTATTTGGTTCTTCGTCGTGTGGTTGGGTGGAGTCGAGCGAAAATGAGATTATTTATACCATGGCATAACGAGCTACCTAAGCTCCCATCCATGATGGATATATCCTCTTTTTTGACTAAAAAACCCGTTTGTTTTTTAACGTTGGTGTAATAAAATGTGAGAAGATGAACACTAGTGGCTACATTAAAATGCAATGTCCGTTCATAACAAAAAATCAATTTGAAGTTTGAATTGTTCTTACGGGTATTTGGGTTTTTGGCACCTCATTATCTTTTGTAGCTTCGATTGGTGATGCTCCTTGCCGCTAACATTTTGTTGGGTTGTTTTAGGGGGTGTTTTTGTGAGCTGCTATGAGGCAGTTCTTACGGGAGTTTTGGTGTTTTCCATGTGGTCGGGTGGACTTGAATGAAAATGAGATTATTTGCATCTTGGTGAGGCGAGCTTCATAAGCTCGCAGCCATGGCTGGCATGAGCTTGAATGACCTCGATAAAGCTGAGATTGTCAGTATTCATCGTGGCAGTGCGAGCTTCCTAAGCTCGCAGCCATGGTGCGTTTTCGATCTGTTTCTATTTCATGAGAATTGCGATGATATCGGTTGTGAAAGGTTATTATGAATTTGAAAGGTATCAAAAAAGCTGAGATTATCCGCAGCTTGACGTGGCAACTTATTGCGTTTGCAGCCATGGCGGATGCATCCTCTATCTTCGATTGTTAGCCTATTTGAGCCTCATGTACAACCATGTTGCCAATTCTTACATCGGAAGTTTACCGATGAATTTTTGGTTGTCATTTTAGTTCGTTGGACACTTCTCCCATCTCTCTTTCATAATGCTTACAATGCCAGATGCTAATGGTTACAACGGTCTAAGCGATGTTAGGTAAACAATTATATGTGTGTTTGTATGTGTTGATGATAGTGCTGATGTATAGTGGTGAGGAGATAGTGCGGTTACTGTAGCTTTTAATGTTCACTCTCTCACATTTTACTGTAGCATGTTTTTTTCCATTTAGTTTCCCACTGAGTTTTAGGATTAATAGGTTGTGATGAGTTTGAATGGCTTCGATAAGGTTGAGATTGTCCGGTCTTGGCATGGTAATGTATTGCAATTGAAGCCATGACGGATGCATCCTCCTATTCCGGTTATTAGCCTATCTGAGCATATTGTACAATATTATTGGCACTTCTTCTGATTGCCGATTTATTTTGTTGGAAAGAAGCTTCACCCACGGAAACAAAAGATAAAAAAACAACTTACACATTTAAACGTTGTGGGGTTAAATAACGGGCGATGATGATATTTTTCTATTTACTGTGTGTGGCTCATCGATACCTATATCTTGGCTTGGCAGTCACACCGAGAGTGCAATTGCATTCATGGTGGGTGATTGGTACCGCTACCGTATTCATAAACCTGAGCCAACCTGAGCCTTATTTGTTACCGTCATGCCTATGATTTTCTGTCCTTCCTCACATGCCTAAATTCCACATTCTAAACTTATTAATAAATGTTGATGCAGTGGCCTAAAGGTTAAGTTAACCACAAGGTTACTGCCAATAGGGGATGTTTGGAATTGCTATTAGACTAACTAACTTTAAAGGCTATTTGGGATATCTTATTGAACTACTTAAAGGGCTGTTTAAAATTGCTTTTTAGAATAACAATTTATACAGGTTGTTTGGGTATTCATATTAAAAATGCTATTATAGGCTAATGTTGTTTGGTATACTTATTAGAATAACTCCTTATAGGGGTTGTTATTCAAATGGTCAGATTATTTATAAGGAGCAAAATCAGATGGGTTAGTAAAATCAATTGCAGCACTTCCTATTAATGAGTTGATTGAGAAATTTGATGGATTTGTCGATGGAAACAGGAAATGCCAGAGTTTTCCCTGGTGAGTGTTTACGCATTAAAAGTTACTGATATTTTTTTAACTTTGTTTATTGCTTAACACTAAATAATATTTGAG
>BQNB010001582.1:0-67438 GCA_026074375.1 Tanacetum coccineum | reverse complement strand
AATCTAATCCAACGATGGAGAGAGAGCATCCAATGATTGAAAGGAATGTATGGACAGGATCCAAGAGAGTGTATACCTGACTCAGGGGCCTAGAAGCATCCTTTCAGCACTATAAATACAAGCTGTCACTCACACACAAGAAAAATCTTCTTCTTTGTCTAGTTTTTAGCTTTCTAAATTTCTAGTTAAATTGTAATTTTCATAAATTAGCTTATGTAGTTTTAATTCAGTTTTTAAAAGCTTATTGTAATCTCAGTTTCAACATATTGTAATCAGTTTTCTAGTTAATAAAATTATAAGTTTTATTTTAATAATCTGTCATAAGCTTTTTACTCTCAAATGTTGTTACTACTGTTTCATAAGCTTTTCATAAGCTCATACAAGCTCTTTGAGTCTCTAAGCTCAAATTGAGCTATTAACAAGCTCTAAATCTACTTAAACCAATAAAATCAGTTTTAATACCTTTGCTTATGGATTTTGAGCTTTTGGATGATAAGCTTACAATGGAAGAGCTTATGGGACCTCACTAGCTTATCCTTGTGATAAGTTAGAGCTGTTGAAAGCTCTTTTGAGCACTATTGCCTTTGTTTAGCTAAGGCTTTTGTAAGTTTCTTTTAAATTCAAGTATCTTAGTTTAATAAGTTGCATTTGCTTATTTTCTGCTTAACTCTAGCTTATTTGTGCTTATTACTGTTTCATTGAGCTTATTGATTATGTTTGATCATCTGTTTTTAGCTTTTGTAGTTTAGATCTTAGTTTTTCATATTTTGTCTTATAAATCATTAAAAATCCAAAAATATTTAGCATAATGAGTAGTTATTAGATTCTAGCTTATTTGATTGTTAGTATAAGCTCATAAGATCTGTTTTTGGCCATTTGTTATCTGGTATTAAACTTTTGTTCATTAAATTTCTATTTCATAAGCTTAAATGGATTTCAATGATCTTAAAGGGGTGTTTGGGTTAGCAGCACTAACCATAGGTTAGTGCTGTTTTTGACTTTTTGGTCTTTTGTGCTTATTTTGAATCTCAAATTTAGGATTGTTTAAGCTGTTTTTTATAAGTTAGAATTAAGTCAGTTGAGTTTTCAATAGTTAATAGCTTATTAGTCCAAATCTGTCAATTTCTATTTGCATTATAAGCCTTGTTCTGTCCTAGCTTTTACATTTACTTAATTTGCATTTAGACTTGTGTTTTAAGAGTGTTAGAAATATAATCATAGGCCTGCATTTTGTCTAGTTAAAGTTTTTAGTTCAAAATTGTCAAGTGCATCAGCAGTAGATTAGTAAAAAAGGCCAATTTCTAGCTCCATTTTCAGTAGGTTAAAATAGCATTTAGCTTTTGATTTTCAGATTATAAGTAGCTTTTAGGTCATATTTCACAAGTTTACAATTAGTTTTAAAATTCTAGCTTATTTTGTCATCTAAATTTAAGCTGCAAAATTGCTTTTTGTCTTTTCATTTTCAAAGTAAAACTCAGCATGATCTAAGCCTTAGGTCTGTTTTCAAAGTGCTTTAGTAATAAGCAATTGAGTTTCAAACCTTGTTTCAAAAGTTGATTTTGGAAGCTTATTAGTTATAAAATAAGCTTGCATAAGCCATTTCCCCACAAGGATCCAAGAGTTTACCTAAAAATAAGCTCAAAGATCCTTGTAGGGACTGTTTGGGACTCAGGTTTTGACAAATGCTTATTTCAGTTTTTTATAGCTTATTTTCTTAAACTTTTGCTTAATTTGTTCTTAAGTTTGCTTAATATGTTAGTTTAATTTAGTATTAAGCTTATTAAGTTAGTAGTGTTAGCTTATTAGCTTTTTCATTAAAAATCCAAAAACACCAAGAGTAGCCTGTAGCTTTTTCTTAGTGCTTTTTAATTGTTAAATTAGATTTCAAAATGTGTTTTGCTTATTGCTTTAAGTAGATTCTTAGCTATACTTTAAGATAGTGTTAAGCTCTTAGTTGTAAGGATCCATTTCAGTGCTTAAAATTAATCTCAAAACAGTCCCTAAAGCCTGTTTGGTTTTAAAGTTTTCATTAAGTGTTTGTTTTATTTTCCAGCTTATGGCTTATTTCTTTGTGCTTATTCTTGTTCATTTAGCTCTTTAGGTTAGTATTAGCTTATTAGTAGCTTAATTTGTCATTAACTTAGCTTATTTAGTCTTCTATCTTATTTAGTTTAAGGAAAACTCAAAAAATTAAGCTAAGTAGTATCTGTCTAGTTTTAAGCTGATTAAACAGCTTATTTAGGGCTTCTCATAAAAAGTTTCTTTTATTAAAAATGCTTATTTTCAGCTGTTTTAAAACTTTGCTTTTATAAGTTTTTAAAAATTAAAAAAAGGGAAGGTGGAAATCGGGGGTGAGCAAGGATCGAACCCCCGACCTCAACACCCTATACCCTTTAATAACACACACCTCTCTACCAACACGCCCTGGGGTCTTTTTCGTTAAACTCTTACACAATTTAATTCTTATACAAGTTTTTCCATTTAAGCTTTATAAGCTGTTTTAGCTTATTACACATCTTATTCATTAAGCTGTGTAATCAAGCTTATTTTTCCTAGGTTCTAATTAGTTCAAGCTATTTTCTGTAATTTTTCTAGAATTTTTATAATTAATTTAGTATTTTTAAACATTTATTTTATTAAAAACTTTAAAAAACCATAAAAAAATAGAAAAATAATCAAAAAAATATAAATATTCTTTAGAAAATTTTCTTTTACAGTAAAGTTTCTAGGAAAATTAGTTTTGCTTTCGTAGGGTTAAAATTGCAAAATTTCGATTTTTAAAGAACGGGATTCGTTCCCGTTTGCATTTTTCGTGTTTTTAAGCTCATTTTAATTCTGTTTTTGTTCTAGTTTTCTTTAAATTTTAGAAATTTAGGGTTTTTAATTGCAAATTAAGGTTCCCGTTTTGCGTTTTTAGTTAAAGATTAATTTCCCGTATTTGTTTTCGTGTTTAATTGTTATTATTTGCTTATTTTAATTTGTAGAAGTAGATAATCAAATCAATCTTTGTTTCCAATTCAAATCATTGTCCGAACAACAAACGTAGTTTCAATTTCATAAATTGTTGAGGAATAACGACCCGGGAATCATACTTCCCGGTTTATATACCTATTATATTATATATATTTGTGAAGATTTTCCCTTTTACCTTTGTCCTCAAGGGTAGTTTGGTAATTTTCTATCATATTATATATTTTATATTTACGTGTGTTGGTTTCTTACGAATCAAAAATCAACGAGATTACTTTTCAAACGACACATTTAGAGGTCGTTCTCTTGTATCTTGTGTTGTTGTATTATGAAGTAACGCTCCCGGACATATTTTCGCTGCGACACATTTTTGGGGGTGTTACAGATTGGTATCAGAGCCAAGGTTATAGAGAACTAGGTTGCATATTTTACCCTAGACTATAACCGTTTTCACAAACATTGTATCACATCAAACATTTTCAAAATGCATACACACTACTTGCTTACTTGCTTACATTACTTGTTACATTACGTGCTTACATGACATACATATATAATATATATATGCTTACATCCCTTTGCGTATATCGTACATTATTTATATAATAGTTATTTATATAAATACCAGAACATTTCTTAAGACATTGTAAGTTGCACAATGGTCTCATTTATACCTCAGACATTGCGAGTTACACAATGGTCTCATTTTACTTCTTAGACATTGTGAGTTGCACAATGGTCTCACTTCGTTCTCAGACAATGTAAGTTAAACAATGGTCTCCAAAAATATTTTTCATAACTTTATACAATTTCGTATTACACGAAAGTCATCATAATTTTTGTTTACATGGGATTATGTATTAATCTAAGTATTACAAGCCTTGTATGGGCGGGACTTGTAATAGGAGGATTGATTTAAGAAAAGATAATTGCTATGCGAACATTCGTTCATAAATAATGACCTTTAATCGTATTTCCTTTAGTCGAGTACTCATTACCTTGTCTTTAACTCTATGTCCATTTCCCTGATTGTTTCACTCTCCGACTCCGAAGGCGATTTCAAACGCTCGTACCCCAACTCATTATGAGCACCTCTAACATCGTTCCAATTGTCATCTACCACTTGAAAACTTTGTGTGTACGGCTTGTTGGCTCAGAAATTATTAAGTTGGATGATTTATAAACTTTTATATTAAAAGGATTGGGACAACCCTTCATTTAAAATAAAGAAAATTGTAAATCACCGAACCATAAGTTTATCAATTCATTATTTACATAAATTGGGACCTTCATTATACAAACTAATAAATTATAAATGAAGTTGGCTTAATTGTATCCGAATATACTAGTAAGAACTCAAACCGATATCACTCGGAATCCGATTAAAATGATCTAGAAACACCAATCGTACCTAACCAATCAGCAAATCTAGAAGACCCCCTTGAACTCAAGACGTATAAAAAAGAAAACACTAAAGAAAGACGACAAACATTTAAACTGAATTATGACTAAAAATCCGTTAAAAAGGTCTAGAAACACAATCGTGTCTTACCACTCAGCAGAATCTTAAGGCCTCACTTGAACTACCTTATCTCATTCTTAAGTTATTACTTTTGCCGTTACAAATCTTTACGATCATGAACTGTTTGTGGAGCTAACCGACTTGTGCACACTTGAACTAATGGAGTTGATTCATCCTCGAACTAACGACTGAGTACCATATTCCGCCGTCTATCGCATAAGCTCTCCCGCGAGCTCCTCCCATTTGTTGAACTTTATTCTGGGGATATTGTTTCTCGAAATGTCCTCACTCTCTGCATCCCATCACCATTTGTTATAGTTATTGTCGTTATGGTTGCTGTTGTTGGGTCCTGGAGCGGTCCCAGCTTGTACAACTTTATCCAATAGGTAATGCAACCCCCTTAAACCAGATAAACACCTATCGACGAAACATCTAGTCGAACTATTCATTTCGGGCCACTAGTACGAAGACTTAGGTCGCGATACATCCTAGTACTGCCAAGTAAGTTGAATACTTACATCCATAAGCCTTGTTTGATGTAAATCATCAAACATTACAAATATCGGAAACGAGACTCCGTCCTCGGACATTTAGAACCTTATACAAACATACTCACGCGACTACACTTTCTCCTTCGATGTTTTCACCTATTATGAGACTTTCCTTATAACGTGTTTATATCAGTCATAAAACTTGTAATAATTTTTTTTTAAGATACCCATTTTGATGGATTAAATATCCTGGTCAAACCTAGCCAAAAATTTTGGTATATTGAGAAGTGTCGAAACATCTAATTTTGTTGAATAAAGTTATCAACGTCTTGTTTAGAACTGGTTTACTAAATCTTAAATCTTTTCTTGGTCACGCAATCGGTTAACACAAATTAAATCTCGGGACGAGATTTCTTTAAGGGGTAGGTACCGTAACAATTGGTAATTTTCAGAATTTTTAAATTACTGTTTTACCCTTTGACTTTTCGGGTTCGTCTTGACTTTTTGACCTTTGATCTTTTATTGTCATATAAAAATGATTACCGCGTAACATGTAATTTTTCGAAACATATTTAAATAATAAATTATATTTATTACTACATATCTCTCATGTGCAAATTTATTTTTAACTTATTTGACTTGAAAACGAGAAGATATATGTTATCCATAAATTGACTCATCAAAAACGACCTGCTAAATCACGTTCTCACAACTCGGACTCTAAAGCAATTTGATGTAAAACGACATTCCGAACAACTTTTTAGTTTTACCCGAGACCCGAAAACGAGCAGAAAATGACCGAAATACCCTCGCAAAGTTTTAAAAAGAAGAACAACGCGTATCGACGTGAAAGTAATTAAATTATATTTAATTATCACATTTTTATTAAATAAAAGTATTTAAAAAATTATCTAACATGTTATTCAAAAGCGTTTATTTAAAAACGCAAATATTCAAGTTAAGGTTTATTTTACAGACAAAGTTTATCAGTGATACACAAATAAATAATAAACATTTTAAATCAGTTTATAAAACGTTTATGCAATAATAGTCGAGTGACTACTCAGTTTTATGGGAAAATCATTTCGAAAGCAATGGCGCAAGTTCCGTGTCTTGAATCCACCGTTAACTATCCTAAACGAGTCCCGAACTATTATATTACGAAAATTACACTTTTAGTCCCTATGAAAATATTAACACCACTAACCCTAGACTATGTTATACTTGACATTTTTTTATAACTTTCAAGTATATATAGTTAAACATTTAGGGTTCACTTGATTATTGCATACAAACCCTAGCACACTCCTCCCTCTCCTCCATTATCCGGCGCCGCTCCACCATATCCGGTCAACTTCTGGCCAATAGCCACCAACCGCCACCACCACTCCATTACCATCCGGCAGTCACCATCATCATCACGTCATCATCACCACTGACGTCACCATCATCATCACGTCACCATCATCATCTCCACTTCCACCCATCCCCATCACAGCCAACATCATCATTACGCCACCATCTCCACCCCGCCACGACCCACCACAAGGGTGCGTTCGATTTAAAAACCACCACAAGGGTGCGTTCGGTCTTAAAACACCACAAGGGTGCGTTTGGTTTTGATTATAACAGCACCAAGGGTGCGTTGGGATCTGGGTTTGGTTTTTATAACAGCACCAAGGGTGCGTTTGATTTCGATAGTCACCAAAAGGGTGCGTTTGGTTGTTATAAACACCACCAACAGTGTGTGTTTGGCTTATCTCAGCTCACCAGGGGTGCGTTTGGTTTCTCAGGCACCCAAAAGGGTGCGTTGGTTTTATCTGTCACAAAAGGGTGCGTTTGGTTGTTAAATCAGCACCACATAGGGTGCGTTTGGTTTGCTTAAAACCCGAAAAGGGTGTTTGTTTATGTGGTTAACACCACATGAGGTGCGTTTGGTTTTCATAAAACGTACAAGGGTGCGTTTGGCTTTAACAGCACCACATAGGGTGCGTTTGGTTTTAACCGAAACAACATAGGTGCGTTTGGTTTGGCAGTTTCACTGAAAGGGTGTGTTTGGTTTAGTAGAAACCACATAAGGGTGCGTTTGGTTTGGCAGTTTCACCGAAAGGGTGCGTTTGGGTTAGTATAAACCACATAAGGTGCGTTTGGGTTAGCAGAAAATCGAATAGGGTGCGTTTGGGTTAGCAGAAAATCAAATAGGGTGCGTTTGGGTTAACAGAAAACGCAATAAGGGTGGCTTTGGTTTAGCAGGAAGCACCAAGGGGTGCGTTTGGGTTAAAAGATACACAATAAGGGTGTGTTTGGGTGAGCAGGAAAACCATAAGGGTGTGTTTGGGTGAGCAGAAACAACTTTTAGGGTGCGTTTGGTTTATATGAATCGATTAATAATCATATTACTAGATTATAATATATATATATATATATCTATATATATATATATATATATATATATATATATATATATATATATAACCGGATTTAAATGGTGGTTAATGGTTAAATAAATGTGTTATATATTATTTGATCTCGTCTAATTATATATATTGATCACGCGAGTATATTGCAACATAGTTTGATAAAAGAGGAAAAACAATGAATTTTGTAATAATGGGAAATAAACAATAGTTTTAGGTCGGGTTATTGATTATATCTAAACTTGAGCTGGTCGTGACCATGTAGGAAAAATAATGGATGAGAACGGCTTAAAAACGAATAAGCTATCGCTATTTGAAAATTCATGATTTTAGCTTAGTTTTGTGTTGGCTGCTTGTGTAGGTCGTGACCCACAAGAGTTTGGACCCTGTTTTGACCGATTAAACATTGTCGTTATAGAAAACTCATAGCATAAATGTCATAGTCGACCTGGCCGGGAACATGTATGTATTTTTGGTTTGTCGTGAAAGTCAATATCAAGTTCTAAAATAATACCTAAAGTTCTACGAAAATCACTCTTTCTAAACAATCAAAATTGTTAAGTCTTGTTTTAATTAATCTTTCCGACGTCACTACTTCGGCTATTTATTTGAGGCGTTTAAAGACCAAACCGTGAGTTGACCCGAACTAACTATCTAAAGTTCACGTGGTCTAGTTTTCAAAAAGTCTGGCGTCGTAATTAAAGCGTGACGACTCGTCAAAGTTGACCGTTTGACCAAAGTTAATATTTTTCGAAAACGAATATATTCATTATTTAATTGAAATTCAAGCACATACTAGGGACAAAACTTCATTTAATTTATTAATATTGCATATTTAGCTTAAATATGTATTATTATCACTTAGGTTGCGGGTTGAGTTTTTTCCCCTCATTTTGCGTGCATCGTTTTTCGTGCCTACACTAATTTGATATTATCTTGCCGTTACATCAAGGTGAGTTTATAGCCCCATGTTTTACTTGTTTTACATATATTTTTGGGGTGAGAACATGCTTGTTTACATACCCATTTACATAGATTGCTATGGGATACATTACTTTGACCTCCTTTTTTATCACAAATACATACTTTACTTTTGAAATAATTACGGATTAGCTTAAGCGGATTGAACTGATAACTACAAGTTAATGCCCGGATGTTCTTGGAGGGGACACCTGCGAGGGGTACATATTCATTAATGCCCGGATATTCTTGGAGAGGACACCTGCGAGTGGTACATATTCATTATTGCCCGGGTGTTCTTGGAGGGGACACCTGCGATGGGTACATATTCATTATTGCCCGGGTGTTCTTGGAGGGGACACCTGCGATGGGTACATATGGTTTTTATTACTGCCCGGGTGTTCTTAGAGGGGACACCTACGATGGGTACATAGTGCATCGGTTTTATGAACTTAGAGTAATTGTAATCACTCATTGGGCAATACATACTTGAAACATTTCGTGATAGTTTTAATTATCATGCATACTTTGAACAATTGCGGTCTAACTTTCAAACGTATAATTTTGTAACAATTATATGGGTTGAAATGGTCATACACACTTTGCAAATCTTTGGTGCAACATTTATACTTAAACAAACCTTTGAACTCACCAACTTAATCTTTGGTGCAACATTTATACTTAAACAAACCTTTGAACTCACCAACTTTATGTTGACCCTTTTAAGCATGTTTTTCTCAGGTATGTGCATTGGATCTAAATTGACAAGATTTAATTCATGGATTTCTACTTACATTACAAATGATCAAATCTCGTTGTATTACTTCAATTTTTCATTGTGATGCAATTATTCGGATAAATAAATGTTATATCAATTTCAGAAAAAATCAATGAGATTACTTTTCAAACGAAGGACATTTAGAGGTCGTTTTTCTTCTTGTATCTGCTAGGTTGTTGTTATTATGTGTAACACTCCCGGACATATTTTCCGTGCGACACATTTTTAGGGGTGTATACAGTATAATAATAATAATATAGGATAAATATCTATTTATATATATATATTTATATATATATAAAATATAATATATCTATATGTATATATTATTTATAATATATGCATTACAGAAAATTTATAGTTTTTAAGTGTGAAGTGCATAGGCCCGTGTGTTTCGTACCTGAATTTCTTAATAAAAATGTCTTGAAACTTTGTGGGTGTGTTGCTGGAAAACCCTACGAGGCTATCACTAGTCCACACGGGACATCCGAGGGGTTTTAAGGCTTGTTGCATACGCTAAAATGAAATCGTGTTGTTGCCTAGAAAGATGCAATTATTGTATTTCTACGGTTTTCGTAGCTTTGTCTATTTTGCAGATTCTACAATAAGTGGAGCTTGGATTGATGGTTTATATTTTACACTTGGGGAATGACATATTCGGATCGGTATATTATATGTGGTTGAATTCACATGCTTGGCGTTCTATTTAGCATCTTATCTTTCAGAATTCACCTAAGCAATTATGAGCCCTGGGATGTTTTCATTTCTATTATACTTATTTTACGATTGTCCTACTCTTTAAGTTATTGTCTAATTTACGCATATTGCACAACTTAGTGTGGGGGAAAAATGAATAGAAAAATATTAGATCATCTATATAAAAAGTTTGACTTTTTCCCTTGGTAATATAAATTTTTTTTGTCACTTAGGTTATTTATTTTAATAACAACGTAGTAAATAAAGAAGTTTTGAATCAGAGATGGTGTCCCGATTAATAGAGCAAAATCTAACTCTGGATTGTATGCATGATTAGCATATTTTTACCAACCATTCAGTAAAAAATAGTAAGGTTTAGTTCTTAAAGGAATTCAGGTATTCCTTCTTTTGATGATACCTAAGGTAATTTTTGCCTTTAGCTTTCTTGAGTTAAGATACGAATGCAACTGCAAGTTTCTCATCCATCGTTACAGCTGTGTATTTGTTGTTTTGTCGCCTTTTCTGGAGCATTGGTATCGGTTTAAATATATGAATGTGCCAGTGATTTATTGATTCTAGAACTTGTGCTTGAAATTATTACAAGACCGCGGTGAGATCACGTTCGGCGTGTGAATTTAGGTATTTTTATGTGATTAAAATAGGAAAATTAGGATTTAACCAAATTAGCCCCCTACCCATTTCTTATTATTTATTCTTTTAGCTAATGACACTAATTAGGCTAACCATCAATTATATAATCCTCTTGTAGCACTCATCTTTAGTGTTTGATACCTAGTTCTAACCTTGAGACTTTCTATTCATTTTCTCGCATACACTAAAAAAATAAAAAAATCATAACTCTTTAGCCTAGCTTACTCCTTGTACGAAAGTCCCTCATTGGTTTGTTTATAGTTGCTCGCTATGATTGGTAATTTTTGCTTATAGGTTGTTCGGCACTTTGTTATGAGGGTTTGTTACCATTTCAACGAAATTGAAGTCGAGGTTCAAAAAACTTCATGATTGTATTTTTTGTGGCGTCGCTTTATTAAGTAGTGGGGATTATTGTTAGTCTTCAAAAACAAAATTCGAACAAAAAAGAAGAGAGAGAAAGAAAAAGTGATAAATAAGAGCTTTTGTTGTTGGCATTTGCGACGTATTGTTATATTATGATATGTGCCGGATATATTAATGAGAGGTTCGATAACCTCACGGGTTTGTGGATTGTCGTAACTAGCAACATGGGTTTCTTAGACTTGTCGACATGTAAAACCATTTCCAGTATATATTTCCCATGCCTTATCCACATCCTTATTAACCCTTAACCTGTACATTACAACCCGAATAAAAGTCTCCTTTTGATATTTATACCTTGTGCTTACGCCATGTCAGTGCATTTTTGTTTCTTATACAAGCCTATGGTATGAAATGAATCATGTCTGAGCAATTGAGTGTGATTTCCCTATTACCCTCTATTACATCACATACGAGTGTTTGAGTGAATTATACTTTTTCTTATTCGTGGGGTGCTTAGTCATGTTATTATAACTTAAGAATCATTGGGTATTGTCAAACATCTCTGTTTTCACATATTAAAAATCCAAAAATATTTTTCATAATTCTAGTTTTGTTTTGTAAAGCTTATTATTTTTCTTTATTTTGCTTGAGGACAAGCAAACCCTTAAGTGTGTGTTGGGGGGAGGGGGGTGCTTGCGTCTTTTGTGCTTATTTATAAAAAACCAACAATATTTTGATATTTTAAAATTTTTAATTTTTTCCCCTTATTTTCACTTATGACCTTGTTCTAAATTTCTTTTCTTAGATTTGCTTGAGGGCAAACAAAGTTTAAGTGTGGGGGGATTTGATAACGCTCATTTTATATATATTTTTATATGCATTATATGTGCTTTTATGTATCTATTTTGGTTAATTATAAGAACTTTCGATACTTAATCGAGTATATTTGCTATTGAAGGTTCTAGGTACGTGTCGTGGATGAAAATGAAATAATACATGAAGGTTTGAAGCTTAAATGAAGAAAGAACTTAAGTTAAAGATCTCCCGACACTTGTCATGTTTTGGCCCATAACTTGTGATACGATCTCCGTTTGACGCGATTCTGATGGTACCTCCACGGATGGAAAAGAATTTCTCTACAACTTTGATTTTTGGTAAAAAGCTGAAAGTTGTACCAAAACCAGCGCATCTTCCCATTAGAGTGCGGCGCCACTTTTCTGCATTAATGGCTTTTTGTAAACCGGACTCTAAGCCAAGTCGGCGCACAATTTATATTGTTGCGGCGGTTTTCGGACCCAGAATGCCTATAAAGCCTTTTGGCTCTTTCATTTCACATATTCACACAAATCGGATTACCAATCGATTACACCACTTAAAATAGGAGTTTTTGGTGATAGAGGCCTGACAAACCATTGATCCAAACCACCCTTCAAGATGACGGCGTCAGAGATTTGGCAACGGCCTCAGAACGTAGCCGACTTAAAAAGGCTCTAGAAGAATCAATGTGGTGACGGCGTAACGAATATAACCTGACGTCGTCACACCGCTTTTCCTATATATATAAAACTGATTTTAGGGTTTTGGGTGTGTAACTTTTGGGATAAGAACTATAACTTTTATATTCGAGTTTGGCAGCTTTTTAGGCAGTCTTTAGGGCCTCAAAACCATATTGTAACAGTCTTTATTCCATGTTTTAATCAAGTAAAGTTCATATATCCTTTTAATCTTTCAATATGATTATGTATTGTTTGATTGGATGTTGTTCTTTATCTTCTAACATGCTAGGCTAGATCCATTAGTATTTACTTATGATTGCATGAAACTTAGATTGTGGATCCTTTTAATGTTGCTTCTTGTGATGGATGTGCGCGTTAGGCTTTAGAAAACCAGCCATAAGATATTAAATTGGCATACACTTCTAGTGAAAACACGATTGTGCGTGAAAAGGGATTACCATCGGTAACAGTCTTCTTAATTCCTTTACCCCTAATATGGTTGGATCCCTCGTAAGATTTTTCAATTTCATGGTAATATACTCTTAGGGGCCTTGTAATAGTATTCATACTACCTTACTTGTGCGTTGCCTTAATGGAATATTTTTATAGACGGCGAGTTCGTGTAATTCGCTCATGACCTAGGAAATACTTACACCGATCATCACAAGTGTGACAAAGAACGGGATTCGGAGGAAGCAAATTTGAGAAGTTAGTGCATGATTAAGTAAATATTTGTAATATATAGTTATCCATAAAAGTAGTTTAGATAAATAAATTTAGTTAACAAACTCTCAAACCATGATTTTTATCTTCTTTCTATAAAAAAAATACAAAAAAGAATCTTCGTTTCTAACCCCATTAGACCTTTGTTAGATCTTGATCGTAACCTTCCCATACCTATTCCCTAGAGACAATATCAACAACGAGTCTTGCCTTATACACTACAACGGTTAAGGTACTCTCATATGGAATGTAAAATTCTGTGATAGTCTTTACGACACACGCATCAAGTTTTTTGGCGCCCTACGTGGGGTAATTCAGTAGGTTTCGAACCTTGTTTAGCTTAGTCTACTCGCTGAATCCTTTTAAGTGGATTTTATTTTTAGTATTAATAAGCTTTGTGTTAGCTATCTCTTCTCTGTGCCTTTTTGTTTGGTAATATTACTCTTTCGTTCACCATCATGAAGTTATGTGAAAGACCACCAACCAACACTTTCATAACCCTCCATGAAAAACTCCTTCCCATTCCAAAATTATACCTTGGTTTTGATTCCAAAAACATCATATGATCTATTTACTATGCAGTGGACTCGTTTTATAATCTTTATCCAAAGGGTCCACTCATCATGGCTCGATTTATTTGTCCTACTCAATTTCTTTTATGGTCATGTCGATGGACTATACCGAATGGGACCTTGATTTGCAGCAGAATGGGAACCTTAGGGAATTTAAGTGGAGAAGAAAGATAGGAAGCCCATAGAAATTTCGCCAAGGCTACAAGAATGAGATAACCCACCAAAACATTATTTCTAAAGAAGATTTAACAAGGTGAAAGCTCAGTCAAAATATTAATTTGGAAATGAGGAGGTTTGGGTCGAGATGCATAGGGGTATAGTATGGGATAAGTTGGAAAATCCAAACCTACAAAGTACCCCATAGGTCCTTCCATTATTTGAGGAATACACACCGCCTATGACTTACCTAGATGAAGTAGAAGAGATTATAGGAATCCCAATTGAGGTAAAACCTTTAAACAAACCACAACTAGCGGATTTAGGCTTAAATACTTGTAATCATGACATTCCTTTTAGTTCTAGGGAAGTTCCAAGTTTTGATAAACCAAAGCCTCAACCACAACCCTTACGTAATTATCCATCCATGGTTTGTAGTATTGGTGACGAAAAGGCCTTGAACCACCCTATCAACCACTTTAGTCGAATAGTTTTAGATGAAGGTAGTAGATTTCTTGACCTGCATACCCACCTTCACCTTATTTTGCGGTATTTCCACACTAAGGATAATATTTCTTATTTTACCTATTGTATAGTTGACCCTAAGAATCATTGTGGGTTTAAACCAGGTTTATTAGGACAAAATGGATCCCTAGGTGTTGATTTTTTGAATTTAGAGGTGATAGAGAATAATTTCTTAAGAGAACTTAGTAACCTATTAAGCCAATTGGGTTAGGAAAGGGTATGATTAAAGAAACACACCATTTGGAGCATGTAATTCAACAACCACTTTTTCACATGAGGCTCCTTCCCACCACAATGGTGTGTATTGTTACTATCACCCACACTTTACCATAAGTGTAGGGGAACCCTCTTCTTTATGTATTAAATACGGGTAGAGTCAGGCTCGTGAGTCGAACAAAAATAAGTGTTTTTTAGGAGGGAACCCAATTCTTTAATTTAATGCATTTTAGGAGTGTCTTGTGTGTTAATTCTTTATCATTTATTATTTTATGTTTGAATTATTTGCAATCATTCTTTGTTTTGTTTTTAACTTCGTTATTATTAACTTTAAAGGTAATTTGCCTAAAATAGTATGGGAAAATTATATGATTTATAAGAACCAATTCAAACGTGTAAAATAAATTGTTTAGATTAATTCGCGTCAGTTTTCGATAAGTCATATGATTGTTAATGATTTACTCTCTGGTTTTATCCAGTAGTTTACACAGGATATAACTAATAGAATTGCGTGTATGAAATTTTTCAAGAAAAACAAAAAAAAATCATAGTGGCTGGAGACGTATCCTGACAGCGTCACGTCTCTAGTTTTGTAAAAATTCAAAACATTTCTATTATTTTTGAAAAATAAATTGTACAATACCCAAAATTTGTAATTTTTTTGTAAACCTGCTGAAACATATGATTATATCATCACTTATCTATCTTTATGCTTTCATAGAGTCAACACTAAAGTTTCGTTGTTTTATTTCATTGGTTCCATGCCGATTTTATGCCAGGTGTAGTTGTCTTTGTCTTTGTCTTTGATTTAAGGTTGTTTTGATGAAGAAGAAGGCTTGGAAGTTCTTAGGAAGTTTTATTTGTCGATCTCTTGGAGGACAATTAACAGTTTATCGCATTTGTTCTTCTCCTTCCATTGGAGTAAAACCAGGGGAGGAGTAACTAGTTTACTTTCGATCTCTTTTCTTTAATGTTTATTCAATTTTACGGTTTATACTTTGATAGAACATTGGGGACATTGTTCGTAATAAAGCGAATTATAACAACCATAATTTTCTTGTTATTTCATCAAATGTAATATCAACTTACTTTGGTTAAGTTACTACTTTTTCACAGGAATTAAAATTTTCGTTTCATTCCATTCCATTAGTTTATCATAATTTAATTCTTAATGTTAACAAGCTCAAACAACCTACTTATGCCATCTATATCTATGTTTATATCATATAAACATCCAAATATGTTAAGTAAATATCTTAATATCATATTTACAAAGTACATTACTCATATAATGTACCATTTACAACGTTATATCAAAACAGGCTTTAAACATTAAATGTTTACCTTTAAACCCTAACTATATGTAATGTATACATATAATAATCAATGTACAACAATCCAAAGCATGGAGTACAAGTAAATAACATCTCATTTGAAAATAAATCCTTGTAAAATAATGTACAAGTCTTTTGTAAAAGCATTAATTGTTCAAGTCATTAAGCTTACTTCTAAAATAGCCGTTTTACCACCGTTTTCATTCTAGTTTCTTTACCACCACTTTTGTACAAGCTACTACACTCAATATACAACATGTAAACCCTAATTACTCTACTCCTAAGCTCTCATACACATTTTAAAAACCCTAAACCCTAAAACAAAACCCTAAACCCTAATTTCACTTTAACCTTAAAATTAAGCCCTAAAACTTAATACCAAGCCCTAAAAACTAATCCTAAACACTAAACCATTATATTAACACTAATCCTAAACCTTAATATATCCTAAACTCTAGCCCTAACTCGAAATTAAAACCTAAAAACCATAAACGAGCCCTAATCTAACCCGATACACCTTTATGACCATTTTTACCCATTTTTAACACAAGCAAAACCAAACCAAGGCACCTCCTATGACCACACAATGAAATTACCAAGGCAGCTTACAAGCACCTTATCACAACACTTGGTCACCAAGCAAGACAATATCACCTCCTTGTTGCCCTTTTCTAGTCATTGACACCGAAACTCCCTAAAAACCTTTCCAAAACTTCCTAGCTACTATTCTAGTCACAAATACTCATCATATAGCATCCCTTAGTCACCATCACAGCTCATAGCCTTATCTTTTCAAGAAAAATTGGCCCAACAAGGGTTTTCTCCTATAAATAGCTGAACCAAGCATACTTTCATTCATCCCCCACATTCATCTTTTCTTACCCACATAATGGAACTCTTACTCTGTTCATAGCAGCCATTAAAAGATCAAAAGAAGTCTCTAAGCTTAGAATAGAAGCCAAGAACCAAGATAAACGAAGTCTTGAAGCCCTAGAGTTGTTATTCTAGGCATACGAGTACTAAATCACCCATTTCGACCCATTTTCGAATCCATAAGCTTAATTTAGGTTCTATAAGCTCATGTTCTGTTCCAATACCCTTATAATGTTCATATAATCATGCTCAAACCATTGTTAAAAGCTTTGAACTCAAAAACATATGTGTTTTACCTTTTTGATCTAAATCAAGCTCATGAAACCCTAATTTCATGTTTTTACTTAATCCATAAGCTTAACTTGTAAGATGTTGTTATAGTCTATTCTATTAAGCGTATCTAACATTATTATAAGTATTTATTAAGTCTTGAAGAATTTGAGCATTTAAAACCCATCGTTTAATTTTAAAAACCTAAATTTGGCCCGTTTTGATTTCTAGGTTAACGCTTTAATCATTAAAATTCTCTTATTATCGTTTATATTTGACTTTTGTATATGTTAAACCTCATATTTTTAGATTATATTAATTAGTCTTTAATTCAAAACCTTACAAAACATAACTTTAATTAATGCTTGACGTGCTTAACATTTCCAGATATTGATCAAAACGCTTAAAACCGATTATATCGTATCACAATACTAGGGAGCTTCATATTAAGGGGTTTCATCTTGGTATTACGTTCTGACTGAGTTGTTAGGTTTACGATTTAAAGTGCCCTAGCTCCTCAAACTTTTACTGAATGACTTCTGAATTATGATGGCCCGAACGGTGATACAGTAATTCCAAACTTTCCAATCAAACTCATAACTCTGTGAACCAAAGTTCTAGAGTACAATCTTCCTAAGACTTGACATATTTACTCAGGTTGCGTGACGTGGCTGTTTAATATCATTTTGCTATATCAACCTTCCATGTTGAGATTGTGATAAGGTCCTCAGCCTTCATTTTGGAATATTTATTACAACTACATATTCAGGTGAAGTTCATAACCTCGCCTTTACTTATTTACATGATTTATATACCCGCGAGGGGGATACATGCTTGTTACAAACTCTTTTACATACTCGTTTATCTTATAACAATGTGATTACTTTTCAAAGACTTTGTGAGATTCATAGCCTCGCTTTTACTTATTTACATGCTTTATAAACCCGCGAGGGGGATACATGCTCAATTGTTTTTAATATACACAAGTACTTAAAACCAATATTGTGAGATTCATAGCCTCGCTTTTACTTATTTACATGCTTTATAAACCCGCGAGGGGGATACATGCTTGTTACAAACTCTTTTACATACTCGTTTATCTTATAACAATGTGATTACTTTTCAAAGACTTAATGAATTCATAACCCTACATTTCAATCTTTTGAATACTTTATAAACATGTGATACCTGATATAAACCATGAATGCAAGTGTTTTTCCAACTGTATGCTATCCAGATATATTATTGCCTAAGTAGCTTCCAGTGCCATTATTTCCATATCATGAATCATTAATTACTTGCATTGCGAGTGAGCGCGAATATTGTGAATAGATCTATTGGGGGTGACGGCTCCCGTTGGTATACCCATTCATAGGGTAGCCAAACGCACTATATTTGACCTAATGGGTAACCTTGGCAAGTTACCTTTTCCATGGGGACATAGCTCCCTAACCAATGTCACTACGGTGATTTTCCCTGTTAACGTATTGATGTCATGAGCTTAGGTGCAATAATAATGTTACCATTTTTCCATGATAATTGTATTCGTTGCAATTATTACCATTATGATGACTTGCATTCAACTGTTCTCCATAATAATGTTGTTCTCCATGATAATGTTGTTTTCCATAATAATACTGTTTTCCATAATAATTGTGCTCGTGCAAATGTTACACTATAATTTGTATTCAAACTATTTACCATAAACCTATGAATTTCACTCAACCTTTGTGTTGATCCTTTTTAGCATGTTTATCTCAGGTAATTGAGCAACTTATGGCATGGAGTGGCATGGACTTGAAGATGGCTAAAACTTGTTATCATTCACATTTTATGTTTCTAGATTTTGGGACCTGCCTTTGTAAAACTCTGATTTTAAATGAATGATAACGTATCTTTTAAAAACGTCTCTTTTGAGTCATTTTCATGATTTGTGTCCTGTAGTTCATGAAGTAATACCCCAGATTAGCTTCCGCTGCTATATTATCAAAATGGGGGTGTTACAGAGTGGTATCAGAGCTCACGGTTATAGAGAACAAGGGTAACACCTTAACTATAACTACTTTTCTTTAGCCATCAATGTCCTCCGTGCCACTACATTCCCTGAATTGTGAAGATGCCACTACTTTTCCCGAATACTATGTAAAAATACATAACTATAAAAAAAAAAAAAAAAAAAAGTATTATACTATTATATAAGTACATTAAGTATTTACTACTGAGTTTTGTTACAGTCATGTCTTCGTCCCCTCAACATATCCGATTCCATATTTGAAATACATTTTCCTCCACGAACATTCTAAACTATTTCCCAGCCTCACCGAGAAACGTTTCTCCTGAATCTTCCGATGATTTTACTAAGTATCTTTTGGACATACTAGTCTTCTCACCTTTACATGATGATCTGTATATAAAGAACATACAAGCATATGATGCTATTCCACCACCCCAAGTTATTATTGCTCTACCAGCTGTTTTACCACCATCTCTAGTATTATCACTATCACCAATGTTTGATTCTTGAGATTTCTTTCCTTCTAAAAAGATTTCATCACCTAAAGACACTGAAACACCTATATCTCCATCTTCATCAGTAGGATCTTCATCACCGGTTAGGTCAACTACATCATCACCAGACTATCCCTTTGATAAGATTCTAGAAAGCTGTAAGCGACACAGAACTCAAAAACAACAAAGAAGAACCACCAGATTGGAGTTTTCTAGAATCCAACCACTAGATGTATGAATAAAGACACTTGTCAAATTTTACTATGTAAATTATATAAACAAGTTATTTATACAAGTGGTGATTCCATTATACCTCGTTGTTTTATAATACCAATTATATATGTCAAGATTGTCTATCCTATAGTATGATGACTCCTATCTTTATCCGAAATTACTATAATTCTCTTACCATCCGATTTTCTCAAATCTTTGTACTTAGAAACACTAAGCCTCCTATTGAATCACTCATTCCATTATTTCCGTATCTATCTCTCAAAGTCTTAAATTCAAAAAAAAATTGTTGTATCCTGCAATGTAATATCAAAGAATGATCACAAGTCTTTGTATTATAATGAGAATTTTCATACCTTAACTTGTGATATGACTATATCATTTTATGGATTCTTATTCTATGTTGTCTTGTATATATTGATAGATGCCTCCCAAGAGAACATCAACATCTGAAACACCAACTATGACTCAGGCTGCCATCCGGCAACTGATTGCTGATGGTATTGCTGCAGCTCTGGAAGCACAAGCTGCTACCATGGCAAATACCAATAGGAATGTAATAAGTAACTACAAAGGGTTTATGAGTTGTCAACCTTCCTATTTCAATGGTACGGAAGGAGCTGTTGGCCTCATCCGCTGGTTTGAACGTACTGAATCGGTATTTTCTCGTAGCAAGTGTGTCGAGGAAGACAGAGTGACATTTGCTACTGGTACTCTAACCGATGACGCCTTGTCCTGGTGGAATGCATACGCCCAACCTATTGGGATAGAACAAGCCAACAGGATCACCTGGACCGAATTGAAAAGGCTCTTGACCAATAAGTATTGCCCTCGAACTGAAGTCAAGAAAATGGAAGACGAATTTTACAACTTGGCTGTGAAAGGAAATGATCTCAAAACTTACGTTAGAAGATTCTAGGAATTAGCAGTCTTATGCCCAAACATGGTACCAAACACCAAGAAGCTTATGGAAGTCTTTATCGGGGGATTACCCAAAAGTATTGAAGGAAATATTACCGCTTCAAAGCCTCAAACTCTGAAGAAAGCCATTACCATAACCCAGAGGTTGATGGAGCATGTAATAAAACACAATTCTGCACAAGAAACCATTGATCACAAACAAAAGTTTGAGGATAGAAGAAACACCACCGACAACAACAACTACCCCAATGATCGCAACAATAATAACCACTCCAACAATCGCAACAACGACAACTATCAAAATAACCGCAACAATCACAACCATAACAATGATTACTACCAACTGCAGAATAGAAGGCAAGAAACTATCAGAACTTATGCTGCCACCCCAACTAAGAACAAAAGTAATACTGAAAATAAAAGGTACCATGGAAACCTTCCTTTGTGTACAAGATGCACCCTGCATCACACAGGAGTTTGCACTGTCAAGTGTCAGACTTGTAACAAAGTGGGTCATCTGACCAGGGACTGCAAAAACTAAGGACTTCTATTTCTAAACCATCACTCCATCACTCAACTAAATCTCAGGACGAGATTTTTGTAAGGTTGGGAGACTTTAACAACCCGTAATTTTTTAATATTTTCATCAATGTAATATCTACTAACTATATTAAGTACAACCTTTTTCACGAGAATATTTTTCGTTTTTATTACATTCCATTATGTAACCTAGTTTACATTTCTAAAGTAAACGAGCTCACGCAACTACCTATGCCTATTCCATCTATTTTTACATCATGTAAACATCCTAATATGTCAAGTCTATATCTTAATATCATTTTTACCAAGTACATTATACATTTAACGTACTTTTCAAAACGTTATATCAAAATAAGCATTGAATGTTAACGTTTATATCAAAACCCTAATTATATGTAATGTATACATATAAAATGAATTAGCAAGCCTTAAAGCACGTGTACAAGTATCATAGCATAACATCTGAATATCTTTTCCCTCCTAAATCAAGTTATAACTTTCTAAAGCTCAATGTACAAGTCAATAATGAAAAAAAGTTAAACTAGGTTATTTTACCTCTAAATTCATTTTAGTTTCTTATTATCACTTTAACACAAGGTACAAGCACTTAATGCACAATATCTAAACCCTAATTCATTCTAAAACCCTAATCTAAAACCTTAAACCCTAAGACAAAGCCCAAGTGTGAAAAAGTCAACCAAAGTCAACCCTGACAAATCCAAAGTCAAACCCGAAGCCACAAGTGAAGAAAAATAAGTTTAGGGGCCAAAATTGCCAAGTCCCTAACTTATTTAATGAAGGAAAGGAAGAAAATACTTGCAAGGGCCCAAACTGCCAATTCACTAAATATGTACCCCAAGGGTTAATCCTGCCCAAGCTTAAAACTATTAACCCCAAGGACGTGTGATGCAAAGTCCTATTTAACCATAAGGGACTATCTTTGCCACTTCCTAAATCTATCATACACCACATGGACTAAAATTGCAATAACAACTATAACCATAAGGGACCAAACCTGTTCAATCACCAAACCCTCACCCCATTTTTAAACTACTGTACATCTTCTTGATTCCTTTCCCGCCAAACTCATAACCTACCCCTCCTGTCACTTTCCACCTCGTTGACCTCCCCACAAAAATCCAAACCATCACAATAACAAAGCCCACCCCCACATGGATGTGCCAAGTTGGCAATCCTAAATCCCTCAAAATTCATCAATGGTTATGATTTATTGAGTGGGCATCAAGAAGTATGAAGGGCCAGGATTGCTTTGTGTTTACACACACACAAGAAACACATATGCTCAATTGTGTCTACAAAGAAGCACTAAAGGAAGAAGACAAGGGAAGAAGACCAAAAAGTCCTTAGCTCGTTTCTATAAAAGCTTTTGTAAGCCCTTGAGGCAAAGTTAGTTTTTTAGTGTGTAATTTTTAGAATTCAGTTTTAGTCTTTAATAGTGTAATTCATTTAAACTTTTATGTACTTGTAATGTTTTTAATGAAAAATTAAGATTTAAGTTTCAAATTGTTTCCAAGTTCTTGTTTCTCTTAAGCTCACTTTTAAGCTCTTATATAAGCACTTTATAATCTGTTTTTAAACTTTGATACAAAAATTTAAGAAAAATTTAAAAGAAAAAAAAAGTTACTGTTTGATTAAGCTAAGGATGAATGAGCAAACATGGATGGCTCATTGGGGGTGCTTAGTATAGCTTATTTATAAGCTAAGGGGTAGGATTAGAGCTTATTTAGGTATTCATATAAAACGACAAAGTTATGTCATTTTTGCTAAAGGCGTTATTATAAACGTTTTTACTTTATAAATACGATTTCACGTAAACGATTAGATGGTGATATAGCTATATAGAATATATATGTTATTAGTTATCGAAGTGCTATATTACTAGGGAATTTCATAATGAGCTTCTTCGTGGATGGCGTATTGACGTGTTGTAGGAATTTACGATTTAATGGGTCTAACTACTAGTACGTCATGTCATGACCTCTTAAATTATGATAGCCCGAACGATAGTACGATGATAACTATATAGGATTATATACAGTTGTTGTTAGACAACGTACTTGAATACTGATTCGTTATTGATCTGAGAAGTAACACGCCCCGGACCCTTATTCCGCTGCGACCCAATTTGGGGGTGTTACAGATTGGTATCAAGAGCCAAGGTTATAGAGAACCAGGTCAAATGTTTTTGCTGGACTATAACCATTTTCAAACATTGCATTCATACAAAGGGGTTTTCACAGGACATACATACACTAATTGTGCATTAGTCGGTTAGGCTAGATGCATGCATGATTGATATTCATGATTGATACATGTTATAATATAAATGTATATTACTATAAGAGTCTTATATTAGCATACTTATATAAGCTAATTTTGATTTCAGATATTATCATGTCAGATTCTGAGCATTCTACAGTTACATACACATCAGTATCCTTTCCAGTTGAGGACGATTCAGACATCGGTTCACCAGGAGTCGATGGACCACCCATTATGCCAGAGGACCCATATGCTTACATAATGGCTGCTTATGAGGTTCCACCATCGCCTGACTACATACCTGGCCCCGAGGTTCCACCATCGCCTGACTACATACCTGGCCCCGAGGTTCCACCATCGCCTGACTACATACCTGGCCCCGAGGAGCCGCAGTCACCCCCCCACGGGACTTTGTTTCCTGAGTCCGAGTACCCTGAGTAATTGGGTGTTAATCGTGATCGGGTATCGGGTTATGGTCATATCGTAGTCGGTCATGTCGGGTTTAATTTGGGGGTGTTACAAAGACCAAGACCACATGAGCTTAACGACAAAAACAATCTCATTGATCTCATATAGGAGTGTCATCAATGAACTCACTTCGGGGGAGATTGTTAGCCTCAAAATATTGAGCCGAACTGGAAGTTTGTTCATTACGTGTACGAGTCTCGGTCATTTAATTAGTTAATGTTGTAATAGTATACTATCGGGAATCAGGCTCGATAGTTAATCTAATATTGTATATGTTTCAGGCTTATTCCCAAACAAGACCCGAGCCCGGTCCTAGTCAAATATCCTGGACGTCACTCAAGGTGTCGGGGTATATAAGTCAAATATCCCAGACGTCACTCAATGTGTCAGGGTATATAAGTAACTTTTCCTCTTATATAAGATAATTTTGATTTCAGATATTATCATGTCAGATTCTGAGCATTCTACAGTTACATACACATCAGTATCCTTTCCAGTTGAGGACGATTCAGACATCGGTTCACCAGGAGTCGATGGACCACCCATTATGCCAGAGGACCCATATGCTTACATAATGGCTGCTTATGAGGTCCCACCATCGCCGGATTACATACCTGGCCCTGAGGTTCCACCATCGCCGGATTACATACCTGGCCCTGAGGTTCCACCATCGCCGGACTACATACCTGGCCCCGAGGAGCCGCAGTCACCTCCCCCACTGGACTTTGTTCCTGAGTCTGATCCGGAGGAGGAGCCGGAGGAGGACGATGAGGATCCCGAGGAGGATCCAGCTGACTACCCTGCTGACAGGGATGATGATGATGATGAGGATGAGGACGAGGACGAGGAGGAGGAGGAGGAGCACCCAGCTCCGGCCGACTTTGTCCCACCTGTACACCGTATGACCGCCAGGATATCTATCCGGGATGAGCCATCCATATCACTTCCTCCTAGGGAAGAGGTCGAGAGACTTCTTGCCTTAACCACCCCACCACCATCACCACTTACTCCACTATCATCTCCATTACCACAGATACCATCACCAACACCCAATAGCCCTACTCATATTGAGATTCCCGAGAGTTGTTTACCTCTTCGGAAGAGGGTGCGTTTTGCTTCTCCCACCCCTAGTCGTGAGGTCGGGGAGAGTTCAACAGCAGTTGCTGCTAGGCAGGATAGAACTATCATAACAAGGGACGACCCTTACTCCATAGCGAGGGAGGACCTTTATGGATTTTTCTATATGGTTGATGTCCCTCCTAGATGTTCGACGTCTAGGGAGTTAGACTATGACATTACGGTTACATGGGATGAGCTGGTAGGAGCCATCAATGAGATTTCATCGACCACCCTAGAGAGGGTCAATCTGAGGGTTACCGATCTTGCTACCATTGTTGAGGAGGAGACTACCAGCATGTATGGTATTATGGAGGATGCTCAAGGTGTCTGGTCTCAACTGACGACGGCCGAGTCAAATTGGTTGTAAGGGATAGGCCTGTTCATCGTCGTTTAGCAGTAATGATAGAGAGAGAGGCTAAGATGGCTCGTGAGGCTTGGGGACTATCCATGGATTCTAGCGACTATGCACGTTCAGATGTTATGTCATTACGTACTACGGTAGTGGCGCAGAGTGCATTGATTTCAGAGTTACAGTCAGCAGATCACAGGAGACAGAGGGTGATTTCAGAGTTATTGACATCAGACCACAAGAGACAGGTTCAGTTGACTAAGACATTGAGGTTGCTGAAAGGACTACAGACACAGATGGTCGAGTTTTAGAGGCAGCATGGACCCGCAAAAGGTCCGGCACAGCCTGATGCACCAGGAGAAGGTGGAGAAGTTCTAGAATTGGTTATGTGCGTAGCTATGCTATGCAGCCTGTTAAGTATATATGGGTTATTCCCCAAACTTGCAGACTGTATTGATCTTTTGTTTTGTTTAGTTACCAGTATTGGTCTTTTGTTCTGGAAATATCTACCTTGTTCGCATACTAAGTATTACGGGTATATCCCGGCTAGTATGGCTTTAGGTTGTTTCTTTTGTCTTGTAACCTAAGTGTAGTAATCATCTTGTATCTGAACCAAACATGTATGTTTTTCCAAGTTATATATGAAATGGATGGATTACGTTATCTATGAAATCGAATTTATTATAAATGAATGTCGATTTGGTTATACTATGGTTAATTTCAATAACAGTTGTACATTTCACTATGTGATGTGATCTCGTTTTTATTTAATGTGTATATGTTATGTCATAGTTATGATTTTATGAAATCTAACGGGTATTATGTTTTCTTGTGATTTAAAGAAAATGGCACCAAAGAGAAAGACCACGAGGTTAAACCCAGATGCAACACCAACACCAGTCACAGACACTCATACCACTACATCTGTCACCAACGCCCAAATTCAGGCAATGATTAACGAAGGCGTTACTGCTGCACTGGCAGCACGTGATGCAACTAGAAATGGCGATGATGCATACTTCAGGAAAGGGTTGCCAGAACGGCCTATGAAAGTCGCTCGTGAATGCACCTACCCGGACTTCCTAAAATGCCAACCCTTGAACTTCAAGGGCACTGAGGGAGTTGTTGGACTCACTCAGTGGTTTGAAAAGATGGAGTCTGTTTACAGCATAAGCAACTGTACAGTAGCATGCCAGGTCAAATTTGCTACGTGTACCCTGCAAGGAAATGCTCTTACATGGTGGAACTCCCATGTTAAGACCACTACTCCTGAAGCTGCCCATGCAATCGCCAGGTGGACACTGAAAAGATGATGACAAACAAATACTAACCAAGAGGGCGAATTAAGAAACTAGAGTTCGAAATGTGGAATTTAAAGGTGAAGGGTAACGATGTGGTAACCTATAGCCAACGTTTCCAAGAACTGGCACTAATGTGCGATCGGATGTTTCCGGAAGAAATAGACCAAGTTGAGAAATATGTCGGTGGCTTGCCCGACACGATCCATGGCAGTGTGATGGCGACTAAGCCAAAAACTATGCAGGATGCCATTGAGTTCGCCATTGAACGTCATGGACAAAAAGATCAACCAATGGGCTGAACGTCAGGCTGACAACAAAAGAAAGTCTGATGACACTGCCAGGAACAACCAGAATCAGCAACCAAACAAGAGACAAAACACTGGAAGAGCTTATGCCGCAGGAAATGGTGATAGGAGACCATACAGAGGGCCTAAACCTCTATGTTCCAAATGTAACTATCACCATGAGGGTCCTTGTGACACCCAAATGTAGCAAGTGCAAACCATTTGGTTCATTTTAGGTCGTGTGCTGCAGGAGTCCCCCAAATAGTCAACAACTGGGGCTATTCAGAGGCTGTTTTGAATGTGGTGCTTTTTCTCAAGGGCTTTTCAGAAGGATTGTCAAAATTGAAGAACAACAACAACCGGGGTAATCAGGCTGGAAATGCCAAGGCTCAGGCAAAGGTGTATGCCGTGGGCAATGCAGGGGCAAACCCAGACAACAATGTCGTCACGGGTACGTTTCTCCTAAACAACCGATATGCATCTATTTTATTTGATACCGGTGCCGATAGGAGTTTTGTATCTACTGCATTTAGCTCTCGAATTGTTATCACTCCGACTGCATTAGATCATGATTATAATGTCGAACTAGCCGACGGGCGAATAGTTGGGTTAAACACTATTATCCGGGGTTGTACGTTAAACCTCTTAAATCATCCTTTCAACATAGACCTAATGCCCGTAGAACTAGGTAGTTTTGACGTGATAATTGGTATGGATTGGTTGGCAAAGTACCATGCCGTTATTGTCTGTGCGGAAAAGATCGTTCGTATTCCTTTTGGAGACGAAATTTTAATCGTTCGTGGTGACGGAAGCAGCAATAAACACGGGACCCGATTAAACATCATCTCGTGTACTAAGGCTCAAGAGTATTTAACGAAGGGATGTCACGTATTCTTAGCAAATATCACCGCAACCAAAGACGAAGACAAGTCAAAGGAGAAACGACTTGAAGATGTGCCAGTTGTTCAAGAATTTCCTGAAGTCTTTCCTGAGGACTTGCCGGGTATACCACCCACTCGACAAGTGGAGTTTCGAATCGATTTGGTACCGGGTGCTACACCTGTAGCACGGGCACCATATAGATTAGCACCGTCCGAAATGAAGGAACTAGCGGAGCAACTACAGGAACTTACGGACAAAGGCTTCATAAGACCAAGTTCCTCACCCTGGGGAGCTCCGGTTCTGTTTGTAAAGAAGAAAGATGGGTCTTTCCGGATGTGCATCGATTACAGGGAATTGAACAAACTGACAGTGAAGAACCGCTACCCACTCCCAAGGATCGATGACCTATTCGACCAGCTGCAAGGGTCGAGTATTTATTCAAAGATCGATCTGAGGTCAGGGTATCACCAGTTGAGGGTTCGAGAAGAAGACATTCCCAAGACTGCATTCAGGACTCGATACGGTCACTATGAATTCCAAGTCATGTCTTTTGGTTTGACTAATGCACCGGCCGTGTTCATGGACCTTATGAACCGGGTGTGTAAACCGTATCTGGACAAGTTTGTAATTGTCTTCATCGATGACATTTTGATCTACTCCAAAAGTAAGAAGGAACATGAAGAACACCTTAGGCAGATCTTGAAATTGCTTAAGAAGGAAGAATTGTACGCCAAGTTCTCCAAGTGTGAATTCTGGATTTCCAGGGTACAATTCCTCGGTCACGTGATTGACTGTCGAGGTATTCACGTTGACCCTGCCAAGATTGAATCTATCAAAGATTGGGCGTCTCCTAAAACACCAACAGAGATTCGCCAATTTTTGGGCCTTGCCGGCTATTATAGAAGATTCATCGAAGGGTTTTCAAAGATCGCCAAGACAATGACCAAACTAACCCAGAAAGGTGTCAAGTTTGATTGGGGCGATAAACAAGAAGCAGCTTTTCAACTGTTGAAGCAGAAGCTGTGCAGTGCACCAATCCTGGCCTTACCTGAGGGAAGCGAAGATTTCATCGCATACTGCGATGCTTCAAAGAAGGGTTTGGGCGCTGTGTTGATGCAAAGAGAAAAGGTGATTTCTTATGCATCACGCCAGTTAAAAATTCATGAAAAGAACTATACGACTCATGATTTAGAACTTGGGGCAGTAGTGTTCGCTCTAAAAATTTGGAGGCACTATCTGTACGGAACCAAGTGCACGGTGTTCACTGATCACAAAAGTTTACAACACATTCTTGATCAGAAGGAATTAAATATGAGGCAACGTCGCTGGTTAGAGTTGCTGAGTGATTACGATTGCGAAATTCGTTATCACCCAGGGAAGGCGAATGTTGTTGCTGATGCTCTGAGCAGGAAGGAACGAGAACCACTAAGGGTTCGGGCCTTAGTGATGACTATTGGCTTGGATCTTCCTAAACAAATCTTGAAAGCTCAGACTGAAGCACGAAAGCCGGAGAACATCAAGAAGGAGGATGTTGGAGGTATATTGGTTGAGAATTCAAAAGATCTAGAGAAACTTAGAACGGAAAAGTTGGAACCACGTGCGGATGGAACTATGTGCTTAAATGGCAGGAGTTGGTTACCATGTTATGGTGACTTAAGGACTGTGATCATGCACGAGTCCCACAAATCTAAATACTCTATTCATCCGGGTTCTGACAAGATGTACCAGGATATGAAGAAACTATATTGGTGGCCCAATATGAAAGCTAACATCGCCACCTATGTTAGCAAGTGTTTGACCTGTGCTAAGGTCAAGGCCGAACATCAGAGACCATCGGGTTTGTTAGTACAACCCGAGATACCTTAATGGAAGTGGGACAACATTACGATGGATTTTTTCATGAAGCTTCCTAAATCATCACAAGGTTATGACACTATTTGGGTGATCGTTGACCGACTTACAAAGTCTGCCATTTTTATGCCAATGAAGGAAACGGATCCTATGGATAAACTGGAAAGAATGTACCTAAATGAGGTAGTCACGAAGCATGGAATACGTATTTCAATTATCTGTGATCGTGACCCTCGGTTCGCATCAAATTTCTAGTGGTTACTTCATAAGGCCTTGGGTACAAGTTTGGATATGAGTACTGCATATCATCCGCAAACCGACAGACAAAGTGAGAGAACCATCCAAACTCTTGAAGATATGCTACGTGCTTGCGTAATCGACTTTGGAAATGGTTGGGTTAAACATTTGCCATTAGTCGAGTTTTCATACAATAACAGTTATCATGCTAGCATTAAGGCTGCACCATTTGAAGTACTTTATGGTCGAAAGTGTCGTTCACCCGTGTGTTGGGCTGAGGTTGGACAAGTTCAACTAGCCTATGTTTAGGAAAGTTATTTCAACTCTTGGATTTGAGCTATTTTAAATATATATAAAAGTAGATTCTTATGTTACTTCTATGTGTGATTAGTTGTTTTTATTTGAGTTACGTGCTATGTGGTATGATTATTTCATGAAGTGTCGTTATAGGAGGGAGTACAACTGTGAAAGGGGGGATCTATAATTATGATGGCCAACATAATTATACATGCGCCACAACACAAGTGGACTTGCAAGTATGATTACATGGATTAATGTTGATTCATTGTATGTTGATTTGTTGTATGTATATGGTTATGATAAGATCATGGGATTTGAAATCCTTAGTATCGTTTATGATATATAAATTTCTATCTCCATATAGAAATGGCTACATCTCGTTCGAAAGCGGTTGGTTCTTAGCAACTGAGTGAGAGCCCGACATTGCTGCTATCATTGTGTAGCAATTACAGAACATCTTTCCCCAGATTATCACCCAAGTGACTAACAATGTGAACAATGCTAATGGTGGAAACAGTGGGAATGGTGGAAATGGTGGAAATGGTGGGGGGGTAAACATCGGTACTGTACCTACAAAGGGTTCATGGCATTGCATGTTCCCAGAGGTATGATGGAAAGGGAGGAGTGATAGACTTAACCTGATGGTAGTTCAAGAGATGAAAAATGTAATTGACAATAGTGGGTGTGCTAAGAATCAAAAAGTAAAGTATGCTGCGAGCTCGTTTGTGAACAAGGCTTTGAATTGGTGGAACACCCAAGTACAAGCAAGAGGTCGTGAAGCTGCAATAGGTATGTCATGGAATGATTTTAAGGCATTGCTTGTAGAGGATTTTTGTCCTAGCAATGAAATAGAGAAGTTGGAATCTGAGTTTTTGGAACATAGATTAGTGGAGCAATCATGCCAGCTATACAGATCGGGTTTCATGAATTGGTATAAGTTGGTACGCATCTAGTTACTCCTGAGTCATCATCATCAAGACCCCCCCTCCCCCCCCCCCCCCCCCCCCCCCCCCCCCCCCCCCCCACCCCCACTTGTCCACCCTATAGCTGGGTTTAGCTCTTGAGATTCGGAGAATGCTTCGAGCGACCCAACCTGTGTGTGTGTGTCCAATAGTACAATTATTAGATTGCCAAATACTTACTGATGAGGCAGTCAGTTGTGGTACATTGACAAAGGGTAATGAGAAAATAAAGAGAGTGGAAGAGTCAATCAAGCAAGGAGGTGGGAAAATGATGATAAGAGGGTGAAAGTGAGCAAGGGATTTATGGCCAGCAACACGTCTAAGTAAGAAATGCGATATTGGGCCCTCTCATCCAAATGTGTATGTGTTAGACTTATCATCTTGGAGGTGGACCTGTTAAGTGTGCTCAATTGTCAGAAACGAGTCATTTTGCAAGGAATTATGCATATGCCCAATTAAGCATTAGGTTGGCACCGAATTAATGTTGTTAGAGGGGAATTATAAAATAGGAAGGAAAGGAACGTTGTTTATGAGTGTGGAAGCCATGAACATTATCAAAATAATTGTCCTAAACTTACCCGAGCACCTGGTTAAATGGGAAACCGTTTGACTATTGAAGGAAATCGGAACACAAGGAATAACGGGAATCAAGTTGAAAGGATGGCTGTTCAATGTGAATGCAGTCGAGCCTCTCAAGATTCCTAATCATCGTGACGGGTACTTTTTCTTTGAACCATCACTATGCTACTGTACTTTTTGATTCTGGAGCTGATTTTAGTTTCATTTCTACTAATTTTGCGCCCTTTCTAAATGTGAAACCTAGTTTTGTAAACCCTGAGTATGTGATAGAAGTAGCAGATGGTAAGAAAGTAGAAGTTGATAGGATTATTTGTAATTACAAACTAGAGCTAGGAACTTCCCTGTTCACTATAGATTTAATACCATTAGGTCATGGGAGTTTCGATGTGATTGTGGGGATGGATTGGCTGTCTGAGCATAAGGCTGAGATAGTGTGCCACAAGAAGGTGGTTAAGATACCACTAGAAAGTGGTGAGATACTTAATGTCCAAGGAGAACGTACTACAGGAATCGCCAAAGCCTTAAGTAACGTGAAGGTAGACGAACCAAAATTGAGTGATATTTCCGTAGTACAAGATTTCGTTGAGGTGTTTCCGGAGGACTTGTCAGGATTGCCGCCGCAACGACATGTTGAGTTCCGCATAAACTTAGTTCTGGGAGCGACGCCGGTTTCGAAGTCTCCATATCGTCTAGCGCCCTCAGCGATGCAAGAATTGTTTGCGCAGCTTTAAGAGTTGCAAGACAAGGGTTTCATACGACCAAGTCATTCTTCGTGGGGAGAACCTGTGCTGTTTGTTAAGAAGAAGGATGGTGCATTACACATGTGTATTGATTATAGAGAGTTGAACAAGTTGACTATTAAGAATCGCTATCCTCTCCCGAGGATTGATGATCTATTTGATCAGCTGCAAGGAGCGCGCTACTTCTCAAAGATAGACCTTCGGTCAGATTATCATCATCTCCGGGTACATGAGGATGATATTCCAAAGACCGCGTTTCGAACGAGGTACGGACATTTTGAGTTTACGGTTATGCCTTTTTGTTTAACCATTGCTCCCGCAGTCTTTATGGATTTATTGAACCGAGTATGCAAACCATACCTAGATAAGTTTGTCATCGTTTTCATTGATGACATTCTAGTCTACTCAAAGTCTAAGGATGAACATGAGGTTCATTTGAGGCTGGTGTTGGAATTGTTGAAGAAGGAGGAGTTGTATGCTAAATTCTACAAGTGTGAGTTTTGGTTACAAGAAGTGAAATTTCTGGGTCATGTGGTCAACCAGAATGGTATTCACGTAATTGTAATTCATGTGGATTTCCAAGTAAAGATTGAGGCGGTAAATTGGAAAGCTCCTACAACACCATCTGAAATTCAATCATTTTTGGGATTAGCAGGTTACGACCGACGTTTTATCACAAATTTCTCCAAGATTGCTAAACCTCTTACTTCGCTGACTCAGAAAAATAAAAAGTATGAGTGAGGCATAGAACATGAAGAGGCATTCCATACTTTGAAAGATAATTTGTGTAATGCTCCAATACTATTGTTACCTGATGACGTAGAAGATTTTGTATTATATTGTGACGCAACAAACCAGGGATTAGGCTGTGTACTCATGCAAAGAGGCAAAATAATTTCCTATGCACCGAGACAGTTAAAGATCCATGAGAAGAATTATACAACGCACGACCTAGATTTGGGAGTTATTGTATTTGCCCTTTAAATTTAAATGGTGGACTTGGAGGCATTATTTGTATGGTACAAAGAGTGTCATCTATACGGATCATAAGAGCCTTCAACACATATTCGATCAAAAGGATTTGAATATGCGACAAAGGAGGTGGATTAAGTTATTTAGTGACTGTGAGTGTGAGATTCGCTACCACCCAGGTAAGGAGAATGTGGTGGCAGATGCACTAAGTAGGAAAGAAAATTGAAACCTAAATCGTGTACGAGCCAATGGCTATGTACTATTTAGTCTAGAGAAAGAGGAATGAAACTACAGGCCCAGAGCTAGGCGTATCAAGCAAGATAATGTACTATTGCAAAAAGGATACATAAGCTTTGGATCAACATAATAGAAAAGAAAGAGACCGAGAGCTTATAATTTTGTAATAGACCGAAAACGGGTTCTGTATAGTATGACAGGTGAGCGAACAAAATTAAAGAATGAAGGCTCAAACCTGGAGCGGGAAAAGATGTACCATGATCTTAGATGATATGTACTAGGTGCCGGAATGAAGAGGACAATAGCTACTTATGTTTAGGCGAATGTTTAACTTAGTTCTAAGGTGAAGACAAGCATCAAAGGCCTTCGGGGTAATAATTGCAACAAAACCCGAGATACCTTAATTGAAGTGGGATAAATCACCATGGATTTTGATTACACTTTAACTCAGATGAAAGTGGGCATGATACGAATTGGTAATTATCACAGGATAACCAAGTCACTATTTTTTTATTGGGCAATAGCGAGAGGATTATAGTACTGAGAGACTGGCAAGGTTATACATCGATGTGATATTCGCTCGACATGGAGTTCCCATGTCGATTATTTCAGATCGAGATGGACGTTTTACATCGCGATTCTGGCAAACATTAGAAAAGGCTTTAATGGACGCGATTGAATGAGTACACAGAGCTTATTCATCCTCAAACAGATGACAAAGTGTAAGGCGTATACTTCAACGTTCGGAGGATATGTTAAGGGCATGTGTGATAGATTTTGGTGGCAATTAGGATGTTCACCTACCATTAGTAGAATTTTCTTACAATAATAGTTATCATTCGAGTATTCGGTGTGCTCCGTTTGAAGCATTATATGGAAGGAAGTGTAGGTCGCCCATTCTATGGGCTGAGATTGGGGAAAGTAGTTTGATTCGGCCTGAGTTGGTATAAGAGACAACCGATAAGGTAGTTTTAATCAATGAGAAGTTCAAAGCGGCAAGAGACCGTCAAAAGAGCTATGCTGATAATAGGCGCAAGCCCCTAGAGTTTGAGGTTGGAGATCAAGTGTTACTGAAAGTGTCGCCTTAGAAAGGCGTGATGCATTTTGGAAAGAAAGGTAAGTTGGCACCGAGGTATGTAGGACCATTTGAAATCCTTAAAAGGATTGGCCCTGTGGCGTATAGTTTAAGGTTGCCTAAGGAATTGAGTGAGGTGCACGACACATTCCATGTGTCAAATTTGAAAAAGTGGTATGGTGGATGCAAATCTGGCATGTGCCAAAGGACCGAAATCAAGATTGACAAAAAACACTTCATTTGTTTAAGGAACATGTAGATATTATAGACCGTGAGGTTCAGAAGACTATAAAAAAAAACTGTAAGAAAGAATACGATTGTTAAAGTGCGGTTGGAGTTCAAAGCGTGGATCCTGAGTTTACAAAGGATGCGCGAGGGACGAATAAAAGCAAGGAATACCGCTAACAGATTGAAGCTAATTCAGGAGAATCTAGTAGTTAAAATCGGACGATATTTTCCCTAAGTAGGGGATACTGTACAATTGTTGCCTTGAGGCGGGTTAGTCAAAAAAACCGTTTAGTAATTTTGACTGATCATCATTATGTGCATATAAATTATAGTGTTTAGTATCTTAAGAGATTTGGTTACCAATCCATGGAGCGTGATCGTCTCAATGTGATTGAATTTATGGTTGATATGGGCATTTCATTTGTTCACATTTTAGTGACAATGGAAATGATGGTATAATTCTATGTGTGTACGTATTTTATATGTATAATATAACGTAATATGTCATTTAAGTGTTAGTAGTTAATAAAATTAAGAGTTTAGTTTAGAAAATATAGTAACTAGAACTTAGTTTTATTAAGTTAGTAAAATTAAATTAGAAATGAAATTTATGTATAGTTATTTAATTTAGTTTTAATTTAAAAGGTTTAAAAAGGTACAATAAAGATTTTTATAAAAATGTCAAAATTAAAGGTTGAATATGTAATTAATAATTAAATAAAAAAATAAAGAAATATATAGGGGTGTTTGTTCGATCGGATTTAGGAGAAAAAGAAGGAAACAAAAACAAATTTTAGTCCAACTACAATTCTAATTAGGTAATTATCCAAACCTTTTTCTTTTCACTATAAAAACAAACCCCTCGTCCCTATTTTTTATAACCGGACGAACAAAGCAGAAGAAAAAAAAGTTTTTTTTTATTATTCAAGATCCAAGTGGTGGTTTGTGTTAATTAATCGAAGGTTTTATGTATGTTCATAAACTCTAATTGTTTTTTTTTTTAATTCATGTAATAATAAAGTGATGGATAAATTAGGGTTTCATAAAATCTGTAAATTAATGATATTAAACTTAATTAGAAGTGTTTAGGGTTTAATTAGGATCATATTGATATAATTGGTTAGGGTTGGATCGCGTTAAAATAGGAATTTGGTTTGAGCAGAATTTTAGTTCATGTTGTTCGATGGTTATCTCAATGATGGTAATGTTTTTCGTTATGAATCTTATGTCTATTGATAAGTTCAGAGAGTCTAGTTTCCAAAAAGTAAAAGGTCCACCCTGAAAGTTTAGAGGTAGGAAATTGTTTAGGTCCAAATAATTTTCGTACGAAAATTTATCAAAACATTAAATTTGGGTCACACGAATATAGGTTTGATTTCAGGAGTAACACCCACTACTTAAATATCGAATTAAAAGGGTTGCCAAAAATCATTATGGGTCATGTATTTAGGTGTCTAGTAACTCCAGTTTCGAAGGCTAACACTAAAACATTTTCCTATGTATTTTTTAAGGGCTCAAACTTTTTGGGGTGTTGCGTTCAGATCCCGAATTTGAGGTACTTTGTAAATAATTACTTTTTATGAACATAGTTTCAACTTAGTAATAATTTATTTCTAAGAATCACAGTAGCGCTCACAACTCATTGGATAGTCTATGGAAGTAAGGAAAACCATCAATTAGGTGGTTTTAGTTAGTAATTTTATTTTTTGTGGTCATAAAGTTGAGACTAAGCAAATTTCTCCTAAACTGCAAATTAGGAATTAACTGGTTAAAGGTTTATATAGGGTATGAAAATGATTTGGGAGATGTATATAAAGGATTATAAACTTAGTGTAAGGTTTACAAGTCCATCATATGATTGTTACATTAGTTTGGGCATTAAGGTTGTGAGTGGTTGAGTTGATTGTTGTTCCTAACCGAGTGGTAACCTTTTGTTTTATTTGTTTTTTGTTTGTTGTGTTTAGATTGTATGCAAGATTTTATCAAGTAGTTGAGCATCAAGGTGAGTTTCATAGTCCCATTTTACTATGTTTTCTTAGGATGGAAATGATGCAAATTATGTTTTGAAATGTTTTAATTGTTGTGATTATGTGGTTTAATTGACGCATGGACTTTTATAAAGATATTATATTTTATGTGCTAAATGTTGTGTGGTTTGGATCGTGGTTAACGTTTCCTACCCATTGTTGTGTCTTTGGATCAGGGGGTAACGTTACCACCCAAAGTTAAGGACTTTTTATTACAGGAGATGATTTTACCCCTGACTTGAGATTGTTGGCTTCTACGGGTGATGATTCTACGCTATCTATATTCAAAACATACCCAGAAAGTAGGCTTCAGGATTGGTCGAATGGTATACGTACCGTCCTAAAATTTGGATGTTTTTGGATGTAATACCTGATTAGCCTGTATAATAGTTAGGTTAACTGTAGCCATGTTATGTTATGGTTTTCATAATCATGAGTAATTATAATTTAAAAAAGCCTTGAAATTGGTGTTGTCGTAAACCTAAGACTCTCACTATACCGTTGTGTTACGTTTTTAAGGCCATCATTTCCAAGTGAGCAATCGTTGAGGGTTTTGAAGCTAAAAAGGCTAGAGAGACATAAGGATTGCGAAATTGAGTCTACTTTCTGTTTTTCCATATGAACTTTGTTTATTGATACTTCTTGAATGCTATTTGAATTCTTAGGTATGTGAGGTCATGTTAAGTCTATGTATAAATGAGATCTTTTTTTTTTCATTAATTCAATGATTTCCTTAAATTTTTGGTAATGTCATGACCACATCGTGTCTTTTATAATTAGTTCCGCATGTAGTAGATTCTCTATTGTTGACACCATTTGGTGTTATGAGAAATCCATAAGTTACGCCTCGGCGTTTCTGCCTTGCGGGTGTTGACACCACTACTGCAACCCAAGATTTTGATGATATTATCTCATCTGAGGGCAAGTCCCGTCTAATGAAATGAATGTTTTTGATAATCAACCAACTCGATCCTATTTATATATAGACAGAGATCAAGACCAAGTATTAGAGATACTAGTAGACCCTTCTAAATTGAATGATTTTGTGATTGACAGTAAGTTGAGATATGGTATTGAAAAACATGTTAACTATTCCAATTTGAATTGTATGAATTATTGTTTTACTACTACTCTGAATAAGTCTGTTTAGCCTGTTACTTATTATGAAGTTGTCAAAGATAATAACTTAATTAAAGCAATGAACAACTAAATTGGGTGATTTTAAGATAGAAACAAAACTTGGATAGTTCACTGATTTAACCAACTGGTATGCAGCCAACTGGTTGTAACAGATAAAATATAAGCTTTAGAGAAATAGATAGGTATAAGCTAGATTGGTGCTAAAGGGTTTAGTCAAAGAGAGGGTATTGACTTTGATGAAACCTTTAGTCTTGTGTATAAAATGGTTACTGTCAGATGTCTTATGTGCATTGATGTTTCTAGTAATTTACCTTTATAATAGTTAGATGTCAATTATGCTTTTTTGTATGGTGATTTAAGTGAAAAGGTATATATGACTTTACCTCTTGGTTTTAACAGTTCTAGTCACAATCAAGTGTGTAAACTGAATAAGTCATTGTATGGCTTAAAGCAAGCCCCAAGGAAGTGGAATGCTAAGTTAACAACTACATTAAATTTGATCATGGCTTTGAACAAAGCAAACATGATTATTTTTTGTATATCAAGCAATTTAAGAATGTGTTTATTGCTCTATTTGTGTGTGTGTGGATGATATTGTTGTTACTGGGAATAGTAAGAAAGAGATTGATGATTTTAAAACTTTTTTGAAAAGCAAGTTTATGATAAAGGATCTTGGTGTTTTGAAATATTTTTTGGGTATTGAAATTCTAGAAAATAGCAATGGTATTTGTATGTCTCAAAGGAAGTACTGTCGTGAGTTTTTAGCTAAATTGGTCTGCAAAGCTAAGGCCAGTTACCACTCTATTGTTTGAAAGTTGTGTTTTGGCTCTTAATGAAATTAAAAATGATAAGTTTCTGAATAATATTTATGAATATCAAAAGCTTTTGGGTAAACTTATTTATCTTACTCATACTAGGCCAGATATATCATATGATGTACATTGCCTTAGTCAACATATGCATTCTCCATTACAATCCACAATAAAAAAGTTGCTTAAAGGGTTTTAAGATATCTTAAAAATGATCATGGCACCGGTGTTCAAATTTATAAAACACGTTATTTCAAACTTAGATGTTTTACAGACTCAGACTCAAAATGTTTAAAAACTAGAAAGTCTGATCTGGGTACAGTGTATTTTTTTGGTAAATCTCTTGTTTCATGGAAAAGTAAGAAGAATGTAACTATTTATAGATCATCTGATAAGACAGAATACAGATGTATGGCCAGTGCTACTTGTGAATTGGTTTGGGTTTCTTATATTTTGCAAAGTTTTAAAAGTTACAAATCTTTTTCCTGTTGATCTTTATAGTGATAGTATTTCTGCAATGAAACTGAAAAATGAAGAAGTTTACGTATCTGAATAATATATGTGAAATATCAAAAGATTTTGGGTAAAACTAATTACTCTTCCTCATACTATGCCAGATATACATATAATGCTGTAACAATTTCCTCCTTTGTCAACTATGCATGTCTTTCTACCAATACAATCACATATGAAAGTTCTTAATGGTTTTAAATACTTAAAAATGCTCTTGGCAGCACCGTTTTCAAGTAATAAAACACAAAACATTCTTTCTAATACTTAATTTGTTTTACAGACCTTTTCAGACCTCCAATGTTTATAAAACCTAGAAAGTCTGTATTTTGTGTACTTGAGTAATGTTTTTTTTTGGTAAATATCTTGTTTACATGGAAAAAGTAAAAAGACTGCACACTATTTCAGATCACTGCTGAGGGCGGAATATAGATGTATGGCCAGTGTTACTTGTGAATTGGTTTAGCTTTCTAACATCTTTTAAAGTCTAAAAGTTATAAATCTTTTTCCTATTGATCTTTATAGTGATAGTATTTCTGCAATTCAGATTGCAGCAAATCCTGTATTTCATAAGAAAAAAAAAAAAAAGATGATAAAAAAAAAAAAAAAAAACACTCCTACCTACCCCGCCCCCCCCCCCCCCCCAATGTTCGTTAAGTTGTTCCCCCAATAATTAGTAGACTAGATGTTCCTGACGTTAAAGATAAAGATCCATCTCTGGGTAATCCAAACAAAAAGCATAGCTTTCCTCTAATCAAACACACAAATATTTCACTAAAGTCACATGGAATTACACAACCTAAAAGGTAAGTATATGTTGAGCTTATAGAATAAGATTGGAAAATAAAAGGGTCTATTCTCTTATTTAGTTTGAGAGAGGGTGTTGAGGAATCATGCAAACTAAACAAGTTATATTGTTAGTGCAAATATTAATGGATATTTATTTATCAACACATTCTCGTATTGATTTGAAAAGACAAACATGTAACTTGTAATACATAACGTAAAGTGTACAAGTTACTCGTAATCATATTTTGTCTCAACATACATCAACATATCTCGACGTCTCGAGCCCTCGTATGTTGCAACACATGTTCGTACATGTTTGTTATGTTGCATTATGATCAAACCTCATTTCACATTTTGCATTTACAAGTATTTTTATACAAATGCATCACTTTTATTTTTACACTAAAGGTTACGTCGAAATAGATATTTTATTTATACAAGTAAACAAACTTCATTATTTTTTAACAATAAAGTTTTCTTGCACATTTGTTAAAATACATTTTATTTTTGCAAATACATAACTAGACTTTTAGACATTTTATTTTATAAAGTTTACTTACAATTTAAATATACAAGTTTACTTTTTATTTTAAGAAAGTGAAAATACTTTTTACCTCATGCATGACCTCATCCACAATCTTTTCATATCCAGAAAAGATCTTGCAAGATCACAAAATATTTTAGGAAGATTTGATATAATAAAAAAACAAAATTTCAGGAATGGAACCGGCTAAGGGAACCGACGGGTACCTCATGAAACCGGCAAACAATGAAGTTTTTTGCCTATAAATAGAAGACCAAATCTCACCATTTCATCATCTATCTCACACATTTTCTCATTTTTCTCTCATTTAGATCTGTAGGAATTCCCCTTTAAATACCCTCATCTTCATATGATCATAATGCTTCTAACATTCATTTTGTTGTAAACATACTTCTATGATGATCTACCAAAGCAAGCCTTGAAGATGTTGTCATTTTCATCCATCACAAAGCATATACATATGTAGATCTACAAGATTCGAGATCTCATCATCTTCATCCATTTGAAGGCTTCCTATCAATGGAAGTTCATATAGATTAGGCATTCATATCCAATTGACACATACGTCTTGGATCTTTATTGTATTCACTATTGTCATCACATTGTATTAGATGGTTTATGTGTTTGTGCCATAAAACACAAGGTTTGTTATGTTGGGCCATAAAACATAACAGGCTTGGGTTGGTTCAACACACTGATGTAAGAACCCGGTAATTCGCTTTGTAACAGATAAATGTAAGCGACGATGGGGTTGGTTCTAATCTAAACCGTGAATCTAGGACTCTGTATTTAGCTTTGTATCGGAATAAGTGTAAGCGACGTGTTTAAGGTTTTATCCTAACCGAAGAAAGTGAGCATATGTTGATCTATTGAAGTACTAACGAGTTGGGTACTTTCAGGGATGAGCAGAGGCGGAGAGGAGCTTCCATGAACAACCACTATAAATCGATCCAGTAGTTGGGATTAGCTTTCTCTTTACATACCATTATTTCTTTACGTTTTAATTATGCTTATGTTGTGGATTGATGTTTATGCTTGTGTTGTGAGTATATGTTTTCTTTATGCTTTATATTGTCTTAATAGTCATAAACTTTAATTGGCACTTCTCATGTTAAGTCACGATAAATCGGGTATTTGATGCAAAAGTTTTAAAGATATATAAATCCAGAAAATATATTCACTCCCCCCCACCCCTTTTTACGTTTCCTCCACAAATGTTAATCCAAGGTCACGTGAGCTCTAGTTTTTTCAATAACAAATAGTTTTCAAAACTATAGTACGATCCATATATCAAATTATCCGAAAAGCGATACTTAATATGAAAAGTATGTCATTGTTTTATTCTTAGAAGTATTGATTGTTGAATATATTTATTATACAAGCTTGAATAATGATTAAACTTTGTTATATAAGTTTACCTTAAAGCCAACCAATTTTAAAAACCTATTCTTCATTCGAAAATATTGCAATTATGGAAAAATTCGACCAAACACGCGGTTTACCCCTAATGTTACTAAGGACGGTTTTATGGATGTAGTGGTCCTTTTGAAAAGGAACCGACAGACCCGGTTCTACATAAGGTTTTGAAAAAAATTAATCAACTTTGAAAGCTCGTAAAAATTAACCGTAAGTCCGTAAGAGTCGTGCCACCTACCATTTCGAAGGGAATTGAGTCACTTTTCAAATATAAAAAGGGTTAGATGAAAGATTTAAAGTTAAGTAAATCAAGATTTAACAAAATAATTACAAAGTGTACAAAAATTTTAAGATTCGTAATAACATAGAAACACAAACTTTCGAGATGACGGTCAATTTAAGTGGTATCCGCTTTGAACATTGATAATCACATCCCTTTAAATTATAAGTATTTTAGAAGCTAATCAAGCTGGTATAACTTTATCTTATTCAACGCAAGATGGAAAGAATTTATTTTTGTAGATATGTTAAATGACTAGTTGTTTTACTTTGCATTATTTATCTTGATTATATGCTTATTTGTAATTGTATATGAGCTTGTTTATTTGTGAAATATATGTGTCTACCTTATCATGTTTTTCATTCGCTCGTTTGTCGATTTAGGTTCTTAAAGAATATTTACGAATCAATATGGTTTTAAAAGGAGTGTTTGGGATAACTCCTAGTTTTGTTGAAAATGTATTTCCGTAAATGCTTAGGTAAGTCATTGATGTTTACAATGTGTGATATGCTATATGACTACTTGTTTCAACTTATTTAGTATTATATATTCTTTACATCTTGTAACTGATTTTGTTTATTTATGTAACATAAGTGTCTTGTTTGCCATATTTACTCATTTGATTGTCGACTTCACGTTTTCACACAATGGGGCTTATGCTAGGTCTCGTGCACCTCATATAGGCATGTATCTTTTTCATTGCATATATCAACATCTTGCATAATCTTAATAAACCACTTAAGAATAAGAACCAAGTAAGTTAGTTAAGTGTTTTGAAAAATATTATCATAAAATTATGCGTCAAAGTGAGTATTGCAACTTGAATGTTTCATCCAAAGACATCCGAAAGTACTCAAGTAATGATGAAGTTGTTATGAAGTCTTGTTATAGTTTTATTAAAAAGCATATCAGATTCTAAAGCCGGTCAAAGTCATAAGTATAGAAGTGGTTAAAAATGGGTCAAAACTAGTGTTAGACAAAACCCATACAGAACCTTTCGGGGTTTCATTTAGACCAAGTGTGCATTTGATATTGAAGTATATATTTTATAAATAAATTCTAAAAGTTTTGATGTTATGTCAAGTTATAAAAGTCAAGTTATAAAACTCAAGTTTTGGTCGTTTTAGCCATATATAAAATAGGGACAACAAGTTTTGCAGAAAATGGGTCATGCGGATTACAATACAATAAGACCGTATAGAGTTAGAAGTTGTGGCCAACCTCACCCCGCCGTTTTAAAGGTAATTGAGTCCAGTTATATGTAAAGATAATCTCAAATGATGATTTGTAATATATTGTTTTCAGTTTATAAACTATAACAAAAGGTCTGATCGGGTCATGGGGTATCCGCGAAAGATTTTAAATATTTGGTCTTGCTGAAAAATGGGCATTTCAAAAATACTTCGTTAAAATTATCAACAATTTTTGAGATTGTCAATTTCATACTTGTCAATCCTCTATAACCACTAGTTCATCAACTTGTTTTCCATCTCCCAAACACCACTATTGCTACGTTTTCTATACTAGTAGTAAATATGATCTTTCTTTCGTTCTATCATCAGACATTTTGCCAACCGCCATAACCCCATTGTTGGAGGCATTAGCACATGTGTAGATTATATACTCTTGTGTTATAAGTTGTCTTGATGGTTATCTAGATATCTGAAAACTATTTGATATACTGTTCAAATGCGTAAAGGTGAGAGTGGAAGGGTCCTTCAGGAAGGTATTATTTCATATTCAAATGTTTTAATGATTATATTTCAGTGAATACAAAGTGTTAAACTTAAACACGACCTAGCATATACTTACATTTGAAGTAATTTTATCTCTATATGATGTCTCGTAATGAACTCAAATTTATTTAATTTAATACATGATGATTTTGATATTGTCAATAATCAATGTTTAGATATTTCTTGTTCCTTGTTGGCATTCCCCTAAATCTATCCATATGAATGTCAATTATACCATGCTTAAACATGGTTTTGGCTACACCTTTTCATCTTGTTCCTTATAAGACATTGCTACATGATTAATTTTGATACTTGTCACTTATAATATGTCAAGGTATTTTTAGTATTCATGTAGAAGTCTAGGATTTTCCTTTAAATCTAGTTCATCACATCTTCATTATCTAAAACACCATCTTTAGATCTATGCCTATTTGTTTCCTTTGTTCCTTATCTTTCACGTCATTGTTAGTGCAATCGATTTAATAATCTAAATCATCTTCTTCATTAAACTTATGTTTGGTAAAAACAATTCCGTGCTACCTTAGATTAAAATTATGTTTGTTGCATAATTGTGATTTCCGAATACTTGATGTTATGTGTAATCTCAGAAATCTATTTTCGTAGCCCTTATTAGCTAGATCATATCCAAACATTATTTGAACATTAAATTAAAGTGAACTTTTGGGTATTTATCTGGGAATTATTAGGCTCTAATTACTTTTGGTCACACGTAATACCATTGCCTCATCTAGTAAAGTATATTGATCACTTTTATAAGAAGAAACAAAGTAATAGAAATCCGTGTTGTGGTTTTTGGATTTTTTTTAAATTTGAGTATGCTGGTCTGCAGATGCTGGTTCCATCTGCAGCATAGGACGGTTTCATCCTACACAGGGAACCGTGCATGCCAGTTCTACAGTAGGCATTTTGCCGTATTAAAAGGATCTACAAAGTAAGTTTCATGCAATCATAAGTAAATACTAATGGATCTAGCCTAGCATGCTAAAAGGAAGCAAAGAACAAGAATCAATCAAACACACATATTACAAATAGAAAGATAAAAGAAAGATGACCTCACTTGGATTAAACACATGTGGTTTAAAGCTGATACAAGATGTTTTGAACACCCAAAAACGACGCAAACAGCTGTTGTAATCGACTTTCAATAATAGGGTTCAGTTCTCAAAAGTTACACACTTAAAATCCTAAAAATGACTTTGTATATATAGGAAAACGGGCGCACAGCGTCAAATTATAACGACTCCGCCAGTCGCGCCCGTTTTCCTATATATACAAAGTCATTTTTAGGATTTTAAGTGTGTAACTTTTGAGAACTGAACCCTATTATTGAAAGTCGATTACAGCAGCTGTTTGCGTCGTTTTTAGGGTGTCAAACCCCTCTTGTATCAGCCTCAAACACATGTTTTAATCAAGTGAAGTCCTCTATCTTTTATCATTCAATATGTATATGTGTTGTTTGATTGATTCTTGTTCTTCGCTTCCTTTTAGCGTGCTAGGCTAGATCCATTAGTATTTACTTATGATTAGCATGAACTTCTTTGTAGATTCCTTTTAATACGACCAAATGCCTAATGTAATAACTGTCCATGCCACTTTCCCTGTGGTAGATGAAACCGTCCTATGCTGCAGATGGAACCAGCATCTGCAGACCAGCATACTCAAATTTAAAAAAAAAATCCAAAAATACAACAACTGATTTCTACAACTATTTTTCTTCTTAAAAGGTGATCAATATACTTTCCTAGATGAGGCAAGGTCTATTCGAGTGACCAAAGTAATAAGAGCCTATAATTCCTAGATAAACCAAACGTTCACTTAATTTAATTTTCAAATAATGTTAGGATATGAAACTAAGCTAAATAAGGGCCTATGACCATAGATTTCTGAGATTACACACATAACATCAAGTATTCGGAAATCACAATTATGCAACAAACATAATTTTAATCTAAGGTAGCACGGAATTGTTTTTACCAAACATAAGTTTAATGAAGAAGATGATTTAGATTATTAAATCGATTGCACTAACAATGACGTGAAAGATAAGGAACAAAGGAAACAAATAGGCACATATCTAAAGATGGTGTTTTAGATAATGAAGATGTGATGAACTAGATTTAAAGGAAAATCCTAAACTTCTACATGAATACTAAAAATACCTTGACATAATATAAGTGCACAAGTATCAAATAAATCATGTAGCAATGTCATATAAGGAACAAGATGAAAAGTTTATGCAAACCATGTTTAAGCATGTATAAATTAGACCATCATATGGATAGATTTACGGAATGCCAACAAGGAACAAGAACTATCAAACATAGATATATCCATATCAAAATCATCATGTATTAAAATGAAAAATTATGAGATCATACGAGATATCATATAAGAGATAAAATTACTTCAAATGTAAAAATAATGCAAGTCGTGTTTAAGTCTTAACACTTAGTATCACGAATATAATCATTAAAACATTTGAAAATGAAACAAAACCTTCCTAAGGTTTATGCATTTGACAATTAATCAAATAGTTTTCAGATATCAAGATAACATCAAGACAACTAATAACACAAGAGTATATAATCTACACATGTATGCTCAATGCAAAATGTCATGATAGACTAACGAAAGAAAGATCATATTTACTACTAGTATGGAAAACGTAGCAATAGTGGTGTTTGGGAGATGGATAACAAGATGGTGAACTAGTGATTATAAAGGATTGACAAGTATGAAATGACAATCTCAAAATGTGTAGATAATTTTAACGAAGTATTTTTGAAATGCCCATTTTTCAACAAGACCAAAATTATTTAAAACCTTTCGCGGATACCCCATTACCCGAATCAGACCTTTTGTTATAGTTTATAAACTGAAAACAATATATTACAAATCATCATTTGAGATTATCTTTACATATAACTGGACTCAATTACCTTTAAAACGGCGGGTGGCACAACTTCTAACTCCATACGGTTTATTTTATATGAAATTCCGAACATGACCCATTTTCTGCAAAACTTGTTGTCCCTATTTTATATATGGCTAAAACGACCAAAACTTGAGTTTTATAACTTGACATAACATCAAAACTTTTAGAATTTATTTATAAAATATATACTTCAATATCAAATGCACACTTGGTCTAAATGAACCGCGAAACTGTTCTTTACGGGTTTTGCCAAACACTAGTTTTGACCCGTTTTAACCACAACTATACCTTATGACTTTGACCCGCTTTAGAATATGCTTTTAAAAACTATAACAAGACATCATAACACTTCATCATTACTTGAGTATTTCGGATGAAACCTTCAAGTTGCCAATCTCACTTTGACGCATAAATTTTATGATAATATTTTTCAAAACATTTAACTAACTTACTTGGTTCTTATTCTTAAGTGGTTTATTGAGATTATGCAAGATGTTGATATATGCAATGAAAAAGATACATGCCTATATGAGGTGCACGAGACCTAGCATAAGCCCCATTGTGTGAAAACATGAAGTCGACAATCAAATGAGCAAATATGCCAAACAAGACACTTATGTTACATAAACAAACAAAATCAATTACAAGATGTAAAGCATACATAATACTAAATAAGTTGAAACAAGTAGTCATATACCATATTATACATTTTAAACATCACTTCTACTTATATGACTTACCTAAGCATTTACAAAAATACATTTTCAACAAAACTAGGAGTTATCCCAAACACTCCTTTTAAAACCATATAAATATTCTTTAAGAACCTAAATTGACAAACGAGCAAATGAAAGACATGATAAGGTAGACACATATTCACAAATAAACAAGCTCATATACAATTACAAATAAGCATATAATCAAGATAAATAATGCAAAGTAAAACAACTAGTCATTTAACATATCTACAAAAATAAATTCTTTTCATCTTGCGCTGAATAAGATAACGTATACCAAGCTTGATTAGCTTCTAAAATACTATAATTTCAAAGGAGAATTATCAATGTTCAAAGGATACCAACTTAAATTGCCCGACTCAAAAGTTTGAGTTTCTATGTTAATACGAAACTTAAAATTTTGTACACTTTGTATTATTTTGTAAATTTGATTTACTTAAACCTTTAATCAGTACATCTAACCCATTTAATTAGAAAGTGACTCAATTCTCTTCGAAATGGTAGGTGACACGACTCGTACGGACTTACGGTAATTTTTACGAGCTTTTAAAGTTGATCAAATTTTTAAAAAACCTTATGTAGAACCGGGTCTGTCGGTTCCTTTTCAAAAGGGAACCGTCTTTTGTTAACAAAAGGAACCGCGAGTCTGGTCAAATTTTCCAAAAATGCATATTTAGACCCGACGAAAAGGTTTAAAACTTGGTAGGCTTTAAGGTAAACTTATATACCAAAGTTTAATCATTATTCAAGCTTGTATAATAAAGATATTCAACAATCAATACTTCTAAGAATAAAACAATGACATACTTTTCATATTAAGTATCGCTTTTCGGATAATTTGATATATGGATCGTACTCAGTTTTGAAAACCATTTGTTTTGAAAACTAGAGCCACGTGACCTTGATACCAATTGTGGAAAACGTAGAAGGGGGGGGGGTGAATATATTTTCTGGTTTAAAATCTTAAAACTTTTGCATCAAATACCCGATTTATCGTGACTTAATATGAGAAGTGCCAATTAAAGTTTATGACTATTTAGACAATATAAAGCATAAAGAAAACATATACTCACAACACAAGCATAAACATCAATCCACAACATAAGCATAATTAAAACGTAAAGAAATAATGGTATGTAAAGAGAAAGCAAACCAAACACGATGATTTATAGTGGTTCGTTCATGGAGCTCCTCTCCGCCATACTCCACTCCCCGAGTGCCCAACTCGATAGTTACTTCACTAGATCAACAAGCTCACTTCTCTGTGGATAAAACCTTACACAACGTCGCTTACACTTTATCCGATACAAAGCTAAATACCGAGTCCTAGATCACGGTAGAACCAACCCATCGTCGCTTACACTTTATCTGATACAAAGCTAAATACCGGGTTCTTACACACCGTGTAGAACCAACCCAAGCCCGTTATGTTTTATGGCTTAACATAACAAACCTTGTGTTTTATGGCCCAAACACATAAACCATCTAATACAATGTGATGACAATAATGAATACAATAAAGATCCAAGACATATGTGTCAATTGGATATGATGCCTAATCTAGATGAACTTCCATTTATAAGAAGCCTTCAAATGGATGAAGATGATGATATCTCCAATCTTGTAGATCTACATATGTATATGATTTGTGATGGATAAAAATAGCAAGATCTTCAAGGCTTGCTTTGGTGGATCATCATAAAAGTATGCTTACAACAAAATGAATGTTAGAAGCATTGCGATCATATGAAGATGAGGGTGTTTAAAGGGGAATTCCTACAGATCTAAATGAAAGAAAATGTGTGAGAAAGATGATGAAATGGTGAGATTTAGTCTTGTATTGTATAGGTCAAAATTTTTAACTTTTTGCCGTTCCCTAAGCGTTACCCGCTGGTTCTCTTAGCCGGATCCATTCTTGTATTTTTTTATTCTTAAATCAAATCTCCTAAAATATTTTATGATCTTGTAAAAATCTTTCTAGATATGAAAAGATATGGAAATTACGGTCATGCACGAGGTATAAAAGTATATTCACTTCTTAAAATAAAAGTAAACTTGAATATTAACATTGTAAGTAAAACTCATAAAATAAAAATGTCTAAAAGGTCTAGTTGTGTACATGTAAAAAATAAAATGTATTTTAAGCAAATGGGGTGCCAGAAAACTTTTCTTGTTAAAAAATAATGTAAGTTTGCTTACTTTATCAATAAAATCTCTATTTCGACGAAACCTTTAGTGTAAAAATAAAATGTGATGCAATTGGTTTAAAAATACTTTGTAAAATGCAAAATGTGAAATTAGGAATGATCATAATGCAACAATAACAAACAATGACCAGATCTGAGTTGTACCACACGACTCGAGACGTGGAGAGATGTTGATGTATGTTGAGACAAATTATGATTACGAGTAACTTATACACCTTACGTTATGTATTACAAGTTACATGTTTGTCATTATCAAAACAAACGAGAATGTGTAGATTAAATATCGTAATATTTGCACTAACAATATAAGTTGTTTAGTTTGCATGATTCCTGAACACCCTCTCTCAAACTAAACAAGAGAGACACCTTTATTTTCCAAACATATCAAATAAGCTCAACATACTACATAACTTTTTATGTTGAGTAGTACCATGAGTTTTAGTGAAAATATCTGTTGTTTGATTAGCAGAAGCAATCTTTTCTTTTTTATTACCCCAGACTGAACTTTCTCTTTAACGACATGAACATCTATCTCAAAATATTTAGTTTTCTTATGAAATACAAGATTTGCTGCTATCTGAATTGCAGAAATACTATCACTATAAAGATCAATAGGAAAAAGATTTGTAACTTTTAAACTTTGCAAAATGTTAGAAACCCAAACTAATTCACAAGTAGCACTAGCCATACATCTATATTCTGCCTCAGCAGATGATCTAGAAATAGTTGCAGTCTTCTTACTTTTCCATGAAACAAGATATTTACAAAAAAAAATACACAGTACCCAGAAACAGACTTTCTAATTTTTAAACATTTTGAGTCTGAGTTTGTAAAAGATCTAAGTTGGAAATTATGTGTTTTATAAACTTGAACACCGGTGCCAGGAGCATTTTTACGGTATCTTAAAACCCTTTAAGCAACTTTCATATTGTATTATGGTACTTGGAGATACCAAATATTACGTAAGTAAAAGTAACATTATATGATATATCTGGCCTAGTATGAGTAAGATAAATTAGTTTACCCAAAATCTTTTTGATTACCAAAATAATTATTCAGAACTTATCATTTTCAGTTCATGCAGAAATACAATCATCTAGAAAGATCAACCAGGAAAAAGATTTGTAACTTTTAAAACTTTGCAAAATGTTAGAAACCCAAACCAATTCACAAGTAGCACTGGCCATACATCTGTATTCTGTCTTATCAGATGATCTATAAATAGTTGCATTCTTCTTACTTTTCCATGAAACAAGAGATTTACCAAAAAAATACACTGTACCTAGATCAGACTTTCAAGTTTTTAAACATTTTGAGTCTGAGTCTGTAAAACATCTAAGTTTGAAATAACGTGTTTTATAAATTTGAACACCGGTGCCATGATCATTTTTAAGATATCTTAAAACCCTTTAAGCAACTTTTAAATGTGATTGTAATGGAGAATGCATATGTTGACTAAGGCAATGTACATCATATGATATATTTGGCCTAGTATGAGTAAGATAAATAAGTTTACCCAAAAGCTTTTGATATTCATAAATATTATTTAGAAACTTATCATTTTCAATTTCATTAACAACCAAAACACAACTTTCAGACAACAGAGTGGTAACTGGCTTAGCTACAAGCAGACCAAATTTATGCAACAACTCAAGATAGTACTTCCTTTGAGACATACAAATACAATTGCTATTTTCTAGAATTTCAATACCCAAAAAATATTTCAAAACACCAAGATCCTTTATCATAAACTTGCTTTTTAAAAAAGTTTTAAAATCATCAATCTCTTTCTTACTATTCCCAGTAACAACAATATCATCCACACACACACAAATAGAGCAATAAACACATTCTTAAATTGCTTGATATACAAAAAATAATCATGTTTGCTTTGTTCAAAGCCATGATCAAACAATGTAGTTGTTAACTTAGCATTCTACTGCCTTGGGGCTTGCTTTAAGCCATACAATGACTTATTCAGTTTACACACTTGATTGTGACTAGAACTGTCAAAACCAAGAGGTAAAGTCATATATACCTTTTCACTTAAATCACCATACAAAAAAGCATAATTGACATCTAACTATTATAAAGGTAAATTACTAGAAACATCAATGCACATAAGACATCTGACAGTAACCATTTTATACACAAGACTAAAGGTTTCATCAAAGTCAATACCCTCTCTTTGACTAAACCCCTTAGCCACCAATCTAGCTTTATACCTATCTATTTCTCCTAAAGCTTTATATTTTATCTTGTACAACCAGTTGGCTTCCTACCAGTTGGTAAATCAGTGACAATCCAAGTATTGTTTCTATTTAAATCCCCAATTCAGTTGTTCATTGCTTTAATCAAGTTATTATCTTTGACAACTTCAGAGTAGTAGTAAAACAATAATTCATACAATTCAAATTGGAATAGTTAACATGTTTTTCAATACCATATCTCAACTTACTGTCAATCACAAAATCATTCAATTTAGAAGGTAACTTAGAAGGTCTACTAGACCTCCTAATACTAGGTTGATCTCTGTCTATATAAACAGTATGAGTTGGTTGATTAGGAAAAACATTTTCAATAGATGGGACATTACCCTCAGATGAGCTATCATCAGCAACTTGGGTTGTAGTGTTGTCACACCCCGCCAAGGCGGAAACGCGAGGCGTAACTTCATGGATATCATCATAATACAATGGTGTCAACAATAGAGAATCACAACATGCATAACTAAATATAAAAGACACGATGTGTCATGACAATACCGAAAATAAAGGAATCTTGCATTAATGAAAAAAGTCTCATTAATACATAGACTTAACATGACTCACAAACCTAAGAAATCAAACAACATTCAAGAAGAATCCAATAAACAAGTACGATATGAAGAACAGAAGATAGACTCCATATGAAATCCTAAGGTCTCTCTAGCCTCTTTTAGCTTCAAAACCCTCAACATGCTCACCTAAAAATGAGGCTTAAAAACGTCAACACAACGGTTGGTGAGAGTCATAGGTTTACGACACACAATTCAAGCTTTAAATCAATTACTGTGATTAATAAAAACAGAACATGGCAGGACAGTTAAGCTAACTATTATACAGGCTAACATGCATACGTACAAAACAACCATAACTAGGACGGAACGTGTCCCCCGATCCAAGCCACAAAGCATATCTCACAGTAATGGGTAGGAACGTTACCCCCGATCCAAAGCACACAACATTGGGTAGGAACGTTACCCCCGCTCCAACAACGCATAACATTTAGCACATAACATATAATAGCTACATAAAAGTCCATGCGTAAATTAAACCACATAATCACAACAATTAAAACATTTAAAAAAAACCTTTGCACCATTTCCATCCCAAGAAAACATAGTAAAAATGGGACTATGAAACTCACTTGATGCTTAGCTACTTGATAGAATCTTGCAAACAATCTAAACACAACAAAAACACAAGTTACACGCAGTTAGGCTAAATGCCCAGACCAATGTAACAATCATATGATGGACTTCTAAACCTTACACTAAGTATATAATCCTTTAAGTACATCTCCTATATCATTTTCATACCATATATAACCTTAACCATTAACTTCCAATTTCATAGTTTCTGACTGAATTTTGTACTCACTTTATGACCACAAATAAAATACTAAAACACCTAATTGATGGTTCTCCTTACATCTCCTAGCTCCCTAATGAATTGTGAGCTACTATGATTTTTTAGAAAAAATAATATTAAGTGGAACTATTTTATAAAAACTCACCATTACAAAGTACTCAGATTTGGATCTGAACGCACACCAAAAAGTTTGATGTCCTTAAAAATACTTAAAAATGTTTTAGCGCTAGCCCTTCGAACTAGAGTTAATAGACACCTAAAATATGACCACTGATTTTTGGCTAACCCCAATTCAAGTTTTAAGTAGGGGTTTTACTCCCTGAAATTAGACCCAAATCTGACCCGAATTTACTGTTTTGACAACTTTTCTTGCGAAAATCATTAGACCAACTTCTCGACCTTGAAATCGGTCATGGCCAGACTTTTTGAAAACTAAACTCTCTGAACTTGTCAAGGGACATAAGATTGATAATAAAACACGTTACCACCATTGAGATATCAATCGAACAACATGACCTAAAATTCTACCCAAACCTAATTTCTAATCCACAAAAATTATTTATAATCTAGGCACGCGTTGTTTAGACCCTACCTACCCAATTACACCATCATGCTTATAACTCATCCCTAATCACTCCTAATTAGTCTAATACCATTAATTTGCAGAAATCTTGTAAACCCTAATTCCATCAATTTGTTGTTACATAAATTAAAAAGAAGATTAAATAAAATGGGTTTAAGAACTTACCTATAAATAAACCTTGATTTGATTACACAAATCACCAACTTGAATCTTGATAAAAAAAATCTTCTTTTTTTTCTCTTATCTTAGTTCGATCGGTTTCACAAAGAAATAAAGGATGAGAGGTTTGTATTTATAGTGTTTAAAAATATTTGGATAATTACCTAATTAGAATCTAACTTAGACTAAAATTGGGTTTTCTTTCCCCCTTACCCCCTTAAAACCGATCGGCCCTATATATCTATATATATTTTTTATTTTTTTATTATTATTATTTGCATAATTACCCTCTAATTTTGTTATTTTAATAAAAACCTCTTTATTATTTAAGAAAACCTTTTTTATTTAAACTAGTTTTAAATGCCTACAAAATAAATTTCATTTCATATTTTATTTTCCTAACTTAATAATACTAAAATCTAACTAACTAGATTACTAGACCTAAATCTTACTCCTACAAATCATTAATACTTAAATACGTACATACAAAATACTTACACAAAATAATACGTACACACAATAAATTACACTATCATTTCCATTGTCATAAAAATGTGAACAAAATGAAATACCCATAACTACCATAAATTCAATCATAATAAGACGATCACGCTCCATGGATTGATAACCAAACTCACATAAGATCACATAAACACATAATTATTATAGCACATAATGATATTTAAGTCAATACTAACGGTTTGACTAACCCGCTCAAGGCATAGTTGTCACAATTCAAACCTACATCCTCTAGTTTCGTTTGGTCCAAAGGTTCTACCTCCATCATAGTTCTTAAAGTCTATTATACTTCTTTCGGGTAAGTCACTAGCGGTGTGTGTACCTCAAATGATGAGAGGACTTGTGGGGTACTTTGTGAGCTCGAATTTTCCACCTTATCCCATGCTATACCCTTATGCATCTCAACCCAAACCTTCTCATTTCCAAACAATCTTTTTGATTGAGCCTTCAAATTTGCTAATTCTTGTTTCGAAATAATTTTTGGTGGGTTGTCCCATTCTTTTTGGCCTTGGGTGAAATCTTCTATGGCTTCACATGCTTCTTCACCACTTAACTCTCTAAGGTTCCCGTCTGCTGCAAAGTCAAGGTCCAATCAGGTATAGTCGTCAACATGATCATAAAAGAATTGAGTGAGGAACAATAAATCGAGGTCATGATAAGGGACTCTTTGGATTAAGTTTTTTAAAATGAGTCCATGCATCGTAGATAGATTCATCTTGATGTTGTTGGAAAACCAATGTATAATTTTGGAATGGGAAGGTTGTGTTTCGTGGAGGGTTTTAAAAGTGTGTGGTTGGTGGTCTTTCATACATCATGATGGTGAATGAAAGAGTGATTTACAAAACAAAGGGCACAAATAAAAGATAAACTAAGAGAAAGCTAATTAAAGAAAATAAATTTCTCACTTGATAGGAATCAAGCGAGTAAATCTAAGTTAAACAATGATTGAAACCTAACTATTCCCCATGCAGCGGCGCCAAAAACTTAATGCGGTTGTCGTTAGACTTCAACAAGAAGTTTTACAACCACCTAGGCAGTGTACATAATCATTGCAGTGTAGTATAGGCAAGACTTGGGGGTTGTTATCGTTCTCTAGGGGAATAGGTTAGGAAGGCTCGATCAAGATCTAACAAAGGTCTACGAGGTTGAGTGAAGATTCTTTTTGTATTTTTATTTTATAAAAAGCAGGTAAAATCATATGTTTGAGAGGTTGGTTTGTTTTATCTAATTAAACTAATAATAATAAAATAAATCTAAACTACTTTGGTGATAACTTATATGATAAACGAACGTATTTACTTAATCATGCACTACTCCTCAGATTGCTTCTCCTAATCCTGTTGCTTTGTCACACTTGTGATGATCTGTGTAAGTATTTCCTAAGTCATGAACGAATTACACGAACCCGCCGTCTACGTAATATTCCGTTAGGGCAACACACAAGTAAGGTAGTATGAAGACTATTACAAGGCCCCTAAGAGTATATTAAATGCAATTGAAATATCTTAAGAGGGATCAACCATATTAGGGGTAAGGTAGTATGAAGACTGTTACCGATGGTATCCTTTCTACACACTCGCGTTTCCCTAGACGTCTATGCCAATTTAATATCTTATGGCTAGTTTTCTAAAGCCTAACGCGCACATCCATCACAAGAAGCAACATTAAAAGGATCTACAATCTAAGTTTCATGCAATCATAAGTAAATACTAAAGGATCTAGCCTAGCATGTTAAGCACAAGAGAAGAACACGAATTAATCAAACAACACATAGACATATTGAAAGATGAAAGGGATAGATGAACTTCACTTGATTAAAACATGGATTAAACACTGTTACAATAGGGTTTTGAGGCCCTAAAGACGACCTAAAAAGCTGCCAAACTCGAATATAAAAGTTAGGGTTCGTCTCCTAAAAATTACACACTTAAAACCCTAAAATCGGTTTTGTATATATAGGAAAAGCGGCGCGACAACGTTGTGTTGAAGCCCTAATGCCGTCGCCACGTCGAAGATTCTAAGTCTACTTTGAGTCAGCTACGTTTTGACACCATCGCCAAATCCGTGACGCCGTCGATATAAAAATCCTTACACCGTCTTAGTAATCGCGACGCCGTCTCTATGCTTTGTATGCACAGTTTCTTCAAAGGATTTGGTGTAGAGTCGTGGTCTTGTTCGTTTCTTCTCCAAATGAGTCCAAGTCATGTGTATTTCCTCCAAATTTCATCCAAGTGCTAAAAATATGAAAACAAACGATTAAGCACATAATCTGGGCATATTTGCATGATTTAGGGTGTTAAATGACCCCGAAAAAGTATATCAAATGATACCTCATCAATGCATATGTGGGGCTTTATCTATTTTTATATTCACAAAATTTAATACTTTGAATGTATATACTTCATGTTCATGTGCATATTATTTTTAAAAAACTCAACAAAGTTTGGTTATTTCTGGTACAAGAAGGTCAAACTGTTAAAGTAGGTTAACGTTAAGGAAAGATAACCATATGGTTAGATTATTTATGTTTGATTGTCTTATGTTGAATTATTAACCTTGTTTGACACTAAAAGTGATATAACGCTACTTAAGTTTGATATATATATATTTTTTTACAATTTTTCTCGACATAATATGTCTCACATACACGAGGCCCACGTTTAGGAATGCACCTTGCACCTAGCCCCCAAGGGCCCCCATAAGGGTCCCTGCCATAATCCTTAGTTTTTTCATAGAATACGAAAGGATGGATAAGACCAAGTTAATCAACCATTGTGTCCAATCCCTTTCGTGAAAAGTGATTAGGGTAAATAGCCCGAGGCTTCATGATGTAAAGTGATGAAGACCTTGAGTGACCAAGTTGGATACAAGTCCAACTTGGCATAAAGTGATGAATGCACAGTTTGAGACCATAATAGATATAAACATACTTTTATTACGACGATCTAAAAGAATGGTTATAAAAAAACCGTATGGAGATTGGCATAAGTATTACGGAGTATTATTTAGCCAATGTATTGAGAGAATGTTTGTATGGAGTAATAAAAACCCAAAACGCAACGGGTGTATTTATATAGAAATTTGTCATCGCAAATGGTATCGGTATATGTTGAGGTAAAAGTCCATTAAGCACGTATTAGACGGGGAAACGTCCTTCGAGTATGCTTCGTGGTCCTCAGTAAACCTAAACAAAGAAAAACACACGTTAGCCTTGCCCTGGGTGTTATCCCATATCCAAGCTTCGGTGTGAGAGTAAGTATATGGTATGATAAATGTCGGGAGGCAGTGTAATAAATGTATGTGGAATTAGTTGGTTTGCATTGAATGAGCTTGGGGCATTTATAGTGTGTGGAATCCTATAATGACTCCATAGATTGTTATTAGGACTCATCTAGGGTATGATAACAATGATTGTAACACGCAGCGGTAAACATGGGGGTAATCTTTGTAACACCCCAAAAATGGTCGCAGCGGACTAAAGGATCCGGGCATGTTACTTCAAGATCAATAGCACAAGATATTATAATAAGAACGACACAAAAAGTCGTTTAAACTGATACATTGGATTTAAATAAAAGATATATTACAAAAGCTTATAGCTTTACTTGTTCTTTGTTTCATATTACAAAAGACAACATATATTTCCCAAAACATGATACACATAAGTCTTTAACTGTACAATCCAAAACATAATCCAATGCATCCTTGGCAACGGTCGTGCTAATGACCTCCTGAAAACATTGCGTAAAACATCAACAAAAATAGGTTGGTGAATTCATAGGTTTAATGTATTTAAATTTATGCAGGACGCAAGACTTTTCACATGATTGTATTACAACTCTGCCAACAATCACAAAACCAGATTATTGTTGCACTAAGCTCATGACACGAAGCTCAACCATATTTGCTATTTTAGCAGTTATTTGCCCTAAAGATGTTGTATACCCGCAACATCCAAGTCCGACCATGGTCAACGTTCGATCCTAGTGATAGCTAATCACCCAAACGGGGAGGTTCACCCCAAAAGATCAATTTATATCAATACAGCGCTCACATAATGTAATTCACAACTACATCATGCAATTAACATGTTCATGAATAATGGGCTCAGAGGGATATCGCTACCTTAGGCAACACATAATCAATATACTTCACACTTGCGTCCAATTTATAAAACAAAGCAGTATCTCACCCAAATAATAATAAATCAGTAAAACTGAAAAAAGTGGGGCTATGGACCCTCACCTTGATACAGATAGCCTATTAATCTCAGATAAAACGTCACACAGACGGATAAATGCAACCTATTTAAATTTAAGGCCGTATAAGTACATAGTACTTAAATTAATAACATTGAATATAATCTTATAGTTGTTACATCGTACTATCGTTCGGGCTATCATAATTAAAGAGGTCATGACATGACGTACGAGGAGTTTAGGACACTTTAAATCGTAAATCCAACAACTCGTCGATACGCCATCCGAAGAGGCCACATTAATGAAACTCCTAGTAATATAGCACTTGATAGCCACTTCCATATCCTATATACATAATCAACCGACTAATCATTTTAGTAAAATAGTATATTATAAAGTAAAAACGTTTATAAATAAACTTCGTAAAAATACCAACTTGGTCGTTTAAGCCCCGTTGCTCGCGTTTCTTCGTCCACGTCTTCGTATAAACGGTGATCAAATATTACATATTTAAAGTTTTTAAAATTCTGGATGAATAGTAAAATACTGTTGCACACAAGCTCATTTGACGTTTTAGGCTTTTATTAGCGTAAACTCGAATCGGCGATAACTTCTTCGTTTTAACTCCGATTTTAGTGATTCCTTCGAGTACGTTCACGTTATTAAAAGAGGTATTATATTTTATAAAGATAAATCTACTGATGAATAGTGATTTTTACTGTTCATAGTTTATAAAATTACTTTTATAAACTTTAATTATCGAAAATGTCGTAATTTACTCGTTATAGTTCCGTTCTCAACGATTCTTGCGTGTACGATCTCGTAATCAAAAGTTATATCATATTTTTGGTGTTTTAAACTCAAAGTTGCTGTAATGAATAGTAACTTTTTATAAAAATAGTTTTATAAAAGTATTTGTAGTCGTAACTTGTTTTTAACGTATCTTTTTCGTTATAGATCGGTTTTTCAAGTTTCTTATCATTATGGAATCGTCATGAGGCGTATTATTTTTATAAAATATCATCACCTACTGTCTAAGATTCGAATTAAAACAGCCCATATGTATTTGTATGATTAACTTTATAAAAACTTGTTTTTATGTATTATTAACATAGTAATTTACTATAAAAACCCTTATAACCATATTTTACATATGTGGTACTTATAATAAAGTCTAATATCATCCTATCCATATAATTTTCCATTGTACAAGTTTAATCCTTTTACTTTCATATATTTCACATGTGAAGTTATAAGAAAACTTATAAAACCTAATTAGCTTTAAACATGTTTATACTAACCTATAAGGTTAACATACCTTTTATATTTACTTTTCCTTTATATTTATAGCCCTCACATTAGGACATGAGAATAAGTGGTATAATTGATAAACACAAATAAAAACCATTTTATACATTAAAAGTCATTGTGTGATTATGGCTATATTTAACATGTAATTACATAAAATCATAAGAAAGAAAAGTATAAAGGATTTAAGAAAACCTAGTAATGATAAGAGTGTGAAATCAGTTCGAAACCCTGTTAGATTCAAATAAAGACTTCCCAAGCTTAAACCCTAATTAGGTTTTCAAACCCTAATCTTTCCTTTTTCTTCTTATTACTTGAAAATGATGAACCATGCTTCCAACACCTTAGAGTACTAAAGTATGTTGTGTAAAGGGTTGATGATTTTACAAAATCAAAGTATGGATTTGTTTTTATGGCAATTGGTGCCCGTGGGATTTGGAGTAACAAGGAAGAAAGAAAAATGAAATTTGGTAAGATAGAAGAGTATAACTTTGCTCATGCATGCATGGCTATTTATAGTATAAATACTCTCTTAACCATAACCATGGTTACTTTCTAACTCTAGTACAGTAAACTATCAAGTTGGGTAAAGGTGTAAGAGTACCTTTTAGTTAATATCTAGATATTATTGCAAAGATGAATGACTCTTAGTTCTCATCTCCAATTTTCGGCATTTAATGTATAATATGTGATGTTATATTTAATATTTTGAGTAATTGGGATAAACGTGGTATTTGTTTAGGACGTAGTTAGTTTTAGAACTTCCGGGTATGCCTTAAAACGTATTTTAATTATGAAACGTAAGAATTTAACGTATGCCAATTAAAATAAAAAGAACAAAGTCATTAATTATCCTCATAACAATCATATAACACTTGCTTGATACAAACCTTAATCTTTAATGCCCTTAACATTGGATTGATCATTTTCAGTTACGCTATTTAACTAAAGTTTACGGTTGAAGAGTAACGCTAAAACCTAAAAGAATAAATTATGAAATACATAATGTCATACAATGACCTAAAATACGAGGTGTTATAGTCGCCCCCCGTTAAATTACCTGTCCTCAAGGCTTATCACACACACTTACGACGGTGCAGTCTTGTTAAGAGTGTGGAATATTTTTCTTATTGAATTGAATCTCTACGTCCCAGTATATTCAGACGCTCTTGGAGTCCATTGAACTTTGACTAATGGGATACGGCTTCGCTTCAATCGTTAACTTCACGATCTGGATTTCTATTGGATTTCCATCGACAACTGAAGCTTGTCATCAAAAATGGAAGTCCATCCAACGCAACGGCTAAGTCGTCGGCATAACACTTCTTAAGATGGACACGTGAAATGATTATGGAACTCTGCTCAGCTCCTCAGAATCTCGAGCTTGTTGCAACGTTCTCCAACCCTTTTTATTACCTTAAGGTCCCAACAAACCTGGGATTTAATTTCCCTCGTTTGCCAAAACGTACAACCCCTTTCCAAGGAAACCTGAGCATCACTTATCTCTCAACCTCAAACTCCATCGGTTTTACGCTTTAAATAGCGTAGCTCTTTTGCTAATCACGAGCAGCTTGCCATCCTTTGTTTTAACTTGAATATTCTCTCAGTCGTCTCTTGTACATCACTGGACCGGTGAGTTTGAACTTCTCCAACTTCAGCCAACAAACAGGCGAACGACATTTCTACCGTAAAGTGCCTCAAAGGTGCAGCTTAATGCTAGCATGAAAACTGGTTATTGTACGACAAACTCACCAATGGCAAATGTTTAACCCAACCATTTCCAAAGTCCGATCACACAAGCTCTAAGCATAACATCGAGAGTTTGAATAGTTCTCTCGCTTGTCCTCATTGCTGATGATATGCCGTACTCATATCCTAAAACTTGTACCCAAACTTCTGAAGTGACCTCCAAAATTCGATGCGAACTAGGATCACGATCACAAAATATGGAACCCGTATCCCATGCCTTGTTACTACTTCCTATCAGGTACAATCTCGCATAGTTTCTCCAAAGGGTCAGTTCTTCATGGGTATAAAGATTGCAGACTTGTAAGACGGTCAACGATTACCCATATGTGTCATACCCTTGTGATACCTAGGAAGCCGTATTGTGACAAATCCATCGGAATTGTCCCACATCCATTGAGGTATTTCGGGGTTGTACCAACAAACCCGATGGCCTCTGATGTTCGGAACCTTAACTGAGCACAGGTCACGCACTTGCTAACATAGTGAGCGATATCAGACTTTCATATTGGGCCATCCAAAATATAGCTTCTTACGTCTTGGTACATTTCTCGAAACCTGGAGGGATAGAATACTGCCATTGTGGGCACTCGTGCATGATCACAGTCAGTAATCGCCATAACAAGGGAACCAACTCCTGCCATTGAGGCATAGGGTTTCCACCGTACGGAGGTTCAACTTTTCTGTTCTCATTGCCTCTGGATATTTTAGCATGTTCAATCAGCATACCCCAACATCCTCACTCATGATGTTTTCTGATTTCCGTGCTTCAGTCGACATTTTAAATGATTTTGCTTAGGAAATCCAAGCCAATAGTCATGACATAGCTCGAACTCTTAACGGTGGTTCCCGTTCTTTCTGCTCAAAGCATCAGCAACGACATTTGCCTCCTCTGGTGATAACGAATTAAAGCAATCGTAATCAACTCCGCAACTCTAACCATCGGCGTTGTCTCATGTTCAATTCCTTCTGAGTAAGAATATGCTGTAAACCCTTATGTCAGTGAACACCGTACACTTGGTACCATACAATATGTCCTCCAAATCCTTCAGAGCAAACACTACTGCTCCAAGTATCCAGATCATGAGTAGTATAGTTTTTCTCATGGTATTCCCCCCCCCCCCCCCCCTTTAAACTGGCTGATGCATAAGAAATCACCTTTCCTTTGCAACAATACACGCCCAAACCCTTCTTCGAAGCATCGCAGTAACCGAAAAAATCTTCACTTCTTCGGGTAAGCCAGAATTGGTGCACTACACAACTCTGCTTTACTAGCTGGAAACGCTGTTTCTTGTTTTCACCCCACTCAAACGTGAGCCTTCTGTTGAGTGAGCCTTCGTCATTGTTTGGCAATCTTTGAAAACCCTCAATAATCGCGATAATACCCACAAAGACCTAAAACTGACGAATCTCCGTTGGTGTTTTAGAGAATGCCAATCTTTAAACGGATTCATCATGGCTGGATCCTACGTGAAAGCCTTTAATTATCAATCACAGACCGAGGAAACTGTACTTGGGATGCCAAAATTCACACTGGAATTTTTGCAATACAACCCGCTTTCTTCAACAACTCCAGTATTATCTTCAGATGCCTCATGTTCTTAGCTTGCCTCTGGAAATAATACCAAAAGTATCGTCAATACAGACAATTACTAATTTATCCAATAAGGAGTTTGCACACTCGTTCATGAGGTCCATAAACACAGCAGTGCGTTGGTCCAAACCAAACGGCCCATGACTTGGAATTCGAATGTCCATATCGATTTCTGAAGCAGTCTTCGAGATGTCCTTTCTTCACGAACCTTCAATTGGTGATAACCAGACCCTTAGGTCGATTTTTGAGTAAACTACTCGACCCTTAAGTTGGTCGAATAAGTCATCAATTCTTGGTAAGTGGATACGGTTCTTCACCGTTAGTTTGTTTAGTTCCCGATAATCTATGCACATCCGCAACGATCCATCTTTCTTCTTGACGAATAGAACTGGAGCTCCCCATGGAGAGGAACTAGGTCCTATAAAGCCTTTGTCGGAAAGCTCTTGTAGTTGGTCCCGCCAATTCTTCATTTCTGATGGGCCAGCAATCCGAATAAGGTGTGCCCTGCTACAGGTGCAGCACAGGTACTAGATCGGATAGGAAATGCCACTTGTCTGGTAGTTAAGGCCTGGCAAGTCCTCGGGAAATACTCGGGAAATTTTGACGATCGTACCTCGTTCCAGTTGGCTTCTTCATTCGACGTGTCTCACATCTCCTTGGACGGTAATATGTGCCAAAAAGACGTGACATCCCTTGTAGCACATACTTCGGGGCCTTGAGGTGGCACAGATATGTTAATCGAGTCCCGCGTTATTTCTACTTCCGTCTCCATGAAAAATTAAGATTTCGCTCCCAAAAGGAATACGAACGATCTTCTTAGCACAGTCAATAACGGCTTGGTATTTTGTCAACCAATCCATGCCAATTATGACGTCATAAGTACCCATTTCAACAGGCATTAGATCGACGTGAAACGGATGGTTCAGAAAATTTAACGTGCAACCCAGTAATACCTAGTTAACCCAAATATGAACCATCAGCAAGTCGACGTTATAACCATGATCTGCTGTAGTGACTAGATTAATCAAAGCACTAAATTGAGTAGACACCAACTTCTATCTGCACCAGTAATCAAATAAAATGGAAGCACAACGGTTGGTTTAGGAGAAACGTACCCTTCACAACAGTTGTTGTCTGGTTTGCCCCTAACGACCTCCCACTAGCATAACCTGGCTACTCAGCTACCATTTCCTGATTCTTTCTTCCACTAGGGGCATTGCTCCTGTAAGTGGCCGGAGTCCCACACTCAAGCAAACAATGGCATTTTTATTTGCCCCTTGGACTCTTGGGTTTGTTGTTGTTACGCTTGGTTATATTGATTTATTGCGGTTTGTTGTTGTTTGCATTCCACAGGCCGGGCTCCTACATCCTTGGCCAGTGGCCAAGTTACTGCAGTTAGGATGCATTTGGTGTACAAGGACCGTGATTGTTGAAGTTACCTAGGGACATCGAGGTTTTAGGCCTTCATACGTTTCTGTCACAGTCCCGGCAGCATAACCCTGCCCGTATTCGCCTATTTGTTCTGCTGGTAGGCTTTGGTTATTTCGAGGAGTGTCTTCCACTTCCACTTGTTTTCAGCCAAAGTGTACATCCTCCTATCCATCAAGCCAAGTTGCCATCCAAAAGCCTCCCTGCATGGTCTTTGGCTTGATCCACAACACGTGAGTAAATTGGGTCGGGTCATCCAACCGACATATCCTTCAATTTTGTCAGCTTCTTCAGGAACATCCTGTCACCAGCAATGCTAGCTCCTGGGAATCGTTGTTGTAGGCTACCACATCGGTGCCTGTACTTTAGGTTCCACAACACTGCCTCAATTTTCTTTGATTTCATCCTATGGACAATATGTATTTCATCATCTTTTCAATCAGACAACGTCATCGGCGTACGCAACATCCATTAGTTACTGTCCTAGCAAGATGATTCCACCATGTTAGAGCAGTTCCAATAAGTAACAATGTGGCAAACATCACTTATTCTCCACTGTGCAATTACTTATCGGAATACGGTTTCCATCCTTTCAAACCACTGGGTCAAGTTGACCACTTCTTCTGTACCCCTGAAGAATACGGGTTGACATTTCATGAAGTCTTGATAGGTGCACTCCCGAATGGTGCGTTCATTCCTTCTAGCACCAGTTCCTGAGGTATGGCTATCGTCGCCATTCCGGGTTGCAGCACAGTGCTGCTAAAACAGCTTTGACACCCCTCGTCGTTCATGGCCTGTAGTTGCACTGTGGACCGAGGGTGGTGGTATATGGTTCTGTGACAGGTGGTGGAGTTGGTAGTAACTGTGGGGAGTTGTGGTGACTGCCTTGACCTCGTGGTTCTGTGGGGCCGTCCTCTTGGGCCATTTTCTTAAATCACAAAGAGACATAACACCGTTAGATTCAAAATCTTAACCATAACCCGGTGTATTCATAATGAATAAAAATAAAACGAGATCACAGCACATGGTGAAATACACAACAATATTGAAATTAACAAATCGACATTCATTTACAATAAATTCGATTTCATATAAAACATAATCCATCCTTTCCATATATAACTTGGGAAAATAATACATGATTGGTTTAAATACAAACGATCACAACACTTAGGTTACAAGACAAAATAACCTAAAGCCATACTAGCCGAGATATACTCGTAATACTTAGTAGGCTGCACAAAGTAGCCGATACATAAACAAAAGATCTAAACATAGTAGCTAGACAAAACAAAAGATCTATACAGTCTGCTAGCTGGGAATAACCCATAATACTTAACAGACTGTACAATAGCTACAGTCATATCCCAGTCTAAGAACTGCTACTGGCCTCCTCTGGTAGCTCTGGCTCTACAGGATCCTTAGCAGGTCCTTGCTGTCTCTGAATCTCGATCATCTAAGTCTTGAGGCTCTTCACTATCTTTAGTGCCTCCACTAACTGTCTCTGTCTCCAATAGTCTGTTTTCAGCAGATCTGAAATCACCGTCTGTCTCCTACGGTCTATTGCTTGAAACTCAGCAATCTCGGACTGCTGAGCCATGACTGTAGTCCAAAGTGATATGCCCTTGGAACGTACCTGATCGCAAGCATTCATCGACTGTGCCCAAGCAGCACGAGATACTCTGGCCTCCTCCTCCATCAGAAGGGCAGTGCGTCTATGGAATGGCCTATCCCTGTACAACATGTTGACTCGGGCTCTAAGTAGAGCTCGGTCATGTCGTGCATCATCCAACTGAGAATATATGATCTCATCCTCTTGGTCAACAGTAGTAGCCAACTCAATAACTCTCTGATTGACCTCCTTTAGGGTGGTCGGTGCAATCTCCTGGATGGCTCCTACAAGGTCTGCCCATGTATCCATAATACCATAGCCAAACTCTTTAGACCTCTGGCGTCTTGGAGCGGCATCTAACATATCAGCAAATCCATAAAGGTCTGCCTCAGTTATGGTAGGTCCAACCTGCCTAGTAGCACCAGCT